>JAMKPZ010001767.1:0-34331 GCA_024699675.1 Amphibolis antarctica | reverse complement strand
TGATGTATATAATTTTTATAATGCATATGCAATGAAGAAATGTTTTGCTATTAGAAAAAGTTGGTTCAGAAAATCAAAAGCTAGTGGAGAATTAATAGTACGTAATTTTGTTTGTTATAAAGAGGGACATAAGGACATGAATGACAAAAGTTGCTCGGAAAGTAATGTGGGCAGACAACAAGACATCTGGGAGGGTTGTGTTGCAAGGTTTTATGTGGTGCGCAATGAATTAAATGCGTGGGTGGTTGAGAAATTTGTTAAAGAGCATAATCATGTTCTTGCATCACCTGCAAAATCGAAGATATTAAGATCTCATAAAAAGATATCATCTGTATCAAAAGGGTTGTTGAATACCCTCTCAGAATGTGGCATTCAACCTTCCAAAGCGGCAAATGTTCTTTCAAATATGTCACAGCAAAATATTAATCCTGATCAAGTTATTCACCTTAACAAGATTAGACAAAAAAATAATATGGGCAAGGAATGTATGATAGTAGTACAGTATTTTCAGCAACAAAGTCATAAGGATCCAAATTATTTCTTCTGTTTTGAATTACATGAAGATCATACAATCAGAAGTGTCTTCTGGGCTAATGGAAGGGCTCGTGAAGCGTATATGAAGTTTGGAGATGTGGTTGTGTTTGACACCACTTATAGGACCAATAATTTTAACATGCCTTTTGCATCATTTACTGGAGTAAATCACCACAAGCAGTCCACATTGTTTGGGTGTGCTTTACTAGTAGATGAGACAAAAGAAACCTTTCATTGGTTGTTTAGTACATTCCAAACTTGCATGTATGGCAAGAATCCAAAAGCTATTATTACAGATCAAGATCATGTAATGTGTGTAGTTATTCATGAAGTTTTTCCAGATTCTGTACATCATTATTGTTCTTGGCATATTGGTCGAAATGCCATTAGTTATGTCCCAGAGATGCGCACTGATGTCAACTTTAAGGTTGATTACAATAAATATATATATAGTGCAACGACTATTGAAGAGTTTGAAAATGAGTGAGAATTATTGACTGTTAAATATCCAATACTGCATGGTAACTCTTGGCTGAATTACATGTATACCATCTGACAATATTGGGTTCCATGTTATATGAAAGATATATTTATGGCAGACATGACCATAAGTCAAAGGTTTGAAAGTGTAAATTCATTTTTTGATGGGTATGTGCATTCTCATACTCCATTTTCAGAATTTATTTTCCAATATGAAAGAGCATTGAAAGCAAGACGTCAATTCGAGGAACAAGAAGACATAATTACTTTGACAACAAAGGTGACACTTTTGTTCTCTACCTCAATTGAAATTCAGGTGTTTGTAAGTTATATAAGGAATATTTTTTTCTGTATCCCAAGATGAAATGAGAAAATGATTGACGTATCTTAATAAAAAAATAAGCAAAGTAGGTGTGCAATATTATTTTGAAGTTTGGAATCCAATGATGTCAGGAAAACCTAAAATAGTCAGTTTGAATATGGAGACCAATTATGACGTATGCTGTTCATGCAAGAAATTTGAAAATGAAGGTCTTCTTTGTCATCATATCTTTTCTATATTATAGAAGAAATAGATCACCCATGTATCAAGTAAATATATATTGTATAGATGGACCATTCACTGTAGATACCACAGTAGCACTATTGGTGGACTACCAGATCATGTTGACAGGTATGTTTATTATATTCATCAAAGAATTTTATTTCCACAATTAATGATGATGAAACATCTTTTTGTATTTGTCACAAGTTTACTCCTCTCATGAGATGAGACTTACGGTTTAGTACATTTAAATCGGTAGACACTGCTTTCACTTCAATAGAACAGTACGCACTAGTGAAATCAACTTTTGATGATTTATCGAAGAGAACTAGTGGATTACGTGTGCAGTGTACACAAAATGATCAAAGTGGAAACAACCCTCTTATAGTTGATTTACCAACTAGTTTTGTGGTGAATGATCTATCTACATCAAGAAAAACCAAAGGAAGACCTACCCATTCTCAACGGCTAAAAACTTCCATCAAAGAAATTAACACCCATAAGAAGAAAAGGATGTGTCATGAGTGTGGGAACTAGGTCATTATATAACTACTTGCCCCAATACAGATAGTCATCAATAAAGCAGGGAAGATGATGCTTGAAGAGGAGTATGACACAAGCATGCTTACATTACATGTTACTATTTTAGTCAAATAAATTGATGTAATATATTGAAATTTTGAAATATTGAAATTCGTTCTGGTCAGGACTTGTGTTTGGTGACATATATGTTTTTAATATATATGTTTAGTTTTGTAGTCATAAAAAATGTGGAGATTGTTAAGGATAATGTTCTTTGATTAATTATCTTTACTGTTTTGATGAAGAATTTAATGTTAATGTTATATAACAAAACTTATTGTTATCATTTAAGTATATTTACTGCACACAAATTCACATAAAGCTTAAAGAGTAAGCCTGCTACCGTTGTAGAAAACTGTGAAGTGGTTTCCCAATGTTTAAATAAGGCAGAAGTTCCGTAAAAATAAAGTAGCGATTAACGGAAGTTCATTTACAGACCCATGTATAAACGGTAGTTCCATGACTTTACCTTACAATTAAGTGAAAGTACCGTCAATTGAATTATTTGGGTGACGGCCATACTGTACAACACATGTGCCTAACTTAAAAGTCACGTGTGAATGTTAAAACACCGGTCTTTCATTACAATCGTCCGGTTTTTTAACATAAAATGCCGATTCTCTCATCACGTGTGAGCTTAAAATTTCATATGACATGTAATTATACCCCTTCGAATATTAAGTTGACGACTATACTATACAACATGCACGCCTAACTTAAAAAGTCACGTGTAAATGTTAAAACACCGGTCTTTTAATAAAATTGTTTGCTCTTTTAACATAAAACGCCGATTCTCTCATCACGTGTGAACTTTAAATTTCACGTGACATCTAAACTATACCCATTTGAATATTAAGTTGACAGCCATATTGTACAACGCACGCACCTAACTTAAAAAGTCACGTGTGAATGTTAAAACGCCGAACTTTTAATACAATCACCCGGTCTTTCAACATAAAACGTTGATTCTCTCATCACGTGTGAACTTAAAATTTCATGTGACATCTAAACTATACCCCTTCAAATATTAAGTTGACGGTCATACTATACAACGCACGCGCCTAACTTAAAAAGTCAAGTGTGAATATTAAAACGCCAGTCTTTTAATACACTAGTTTGATCTTTTAACATATAACGCCGATCGTTTAAAAAAATCATTCGGTCTTTCAAATAAGTGGTAGTATTGAATAGCAAATATCTTTATGGTAAGATCCGATTATACAAATCTGACAACTTTAACTCTCAATCTCTAAGCATATGTAAAGTTTAAATTCGTAATGTCTTGTGCCATAGTCTTCTTGAGCAAGAGCAAGTGCGTTGTGTGTGACTTAGAGAAGAAGCTTCACTGTCAGTAACGTAGCAATGGCACGCGGGAAGAAGAACATTGAAGTTCCATCGGTATTCCCGCATACATCGCAAGTCAAAATTGACAAAGTCGACAAGGAGATAGAGCTATTGAAGTTTAGGTATGACTTCTCTGCCGACATTTTTGAAGTTGTTGTAGAGGAGGTCAACATTGTAGAAACTGAGAACTTGCGACTACGATTACGGTCGGAAGGAGAAAAACTACACAATATCAGGTGTGTTGAGCGAAATGTGTTAAAATTATTTGGTGATTCCATGACACTGTTCAATAAGTTTGAAATAGGAGAGTGTTCTAGAGTTGCTGAAAGGAGACATAAGAAGCTTGCTCCAAAGCCTAAGAACATTACAGCCATCCGGCCACAACCATCAACTTCAGAATGGTTGAGCCCTAAAAGTAGTATGGAGGAAGCTTTACAACATCAAATTTCAGTAGTAATGAAAGAACATTACAACCCTACAAGAATCTCAACTGAATAATGCTTACAAGAATCTATTGATGTCCAAGCAGATGTGGAGCATGTAAATCACTAACAAGAGACTTCAGAGGTGCACACTTCTCATTCATTTCCTGAGGAAGGTATGATTGTAGACAATCTATATTTTCGAAATCAGGAATGTTTAGATAATTATAAAAAAAATTTGAATTATGAGATACTATACGGAAGACTAGTAAATTTCAAAGATTTAAAAGAGATTAATGATCTCTTCAATTTTCAAGGTCTGCTATATATTATACCAACAAACTGTAAGTTAGATGTATTCAGAGAAGTCATTGCTGCATTCTATGCTAACTTATATGTTGATGAGGGTAGATTATTTACCAACATAGATAAGACTATTTTTGAAATCACTCCTCAGTTGGTATATGATATTCTTAAATTGACAAATGAGGGTGTACAATTAGGTAAAACATCTTTTAACTTGTTAGATTGGAACATTAGTTCGATAGCAAGAACCCCTCATTTACAAGGTAGATTACAGTATCTTGAACATCTTAATGAAAAGGCTAAATTTATAGCCAAAATTCTAAAGCACAGATTTTTTAGAAGAAAGGGCATGTTGAACATATCAAGAGAATTTGTTTATATGCTATATATGCTGTGATGCAGAAAATAAAACTAAATTAGTGTACACTATTTTTGAATTCCATACAGCACAGACATTCAAAAAAATTTTATGAATTAGTCTTGTGAAGTTGATATTGAGGACAGGATATGATGTGAATCAGGGATCCAGAAAATCCTTCAAGACAAGATCTTTTACAGTGACTAAATATAAGAAATTCATTTCTCATGTACTAATTACAGACATACACCAACAATCAGCAAGTAGACAAGCACATATGTCGACTGGACAAGATTTATTATCTCCTACAGAGGTTGCGTATATTACACAATTAGGAGAACAAATTGGTCGACAAATTTGTTCAAAATCAGAGGAGAAATCAAGGATAATTTGTACTTTTCTGATTTCTTGTTGAATTGTAATTGAAGAGTATGTTTATCCTAATTAACTTTTCAGTATAAGTGATTGAATTGTAATGCAAGGGTATTTTTTTCTTATTTCAAGTGATTGAATTGTTTGTATAACTGATTTAATTTTATTTGACTGAATGCTTCCATTTATTCTTTAATCCCAATATTTTGTTAAATAATCACAAAAAGGGGGACATATACTATTCTGACTTAGAGCAATCTATAACTACACTTAAAATAATAGATAATTACACTTAACATTGTTAACTTTAGGTGTTTTAAGACCGTGAAAAAGTAAAATACAACATTAACTTAATTGAAATTTGAAGATTGAAAAGGAAAACAATAGATAACTACAACATAAACATGATTTGGTGATCATCAACATAATACAGGTTAAGTGTTTTAAATATTTAAGTTAATGCTAAATTAATTAGCACTCGAATGTTCGATTCACCTTAAGTGTTTTAAATATTTAAGTTAATGCTAAATTAATTAGCACTTGAATGTTCGATTAAGTGTTTTAAATATTTAACTTAGTAGTTGAAATATGTTTAATATTTAGAACAGTTCGGAGAAATAATATGAATGGATATAGTTACTTAAATAAGTACTACATATGAATATAATTCTTGAAATATCACGGTAGAATGTCACGTGAAATTTGAAGTTCACACGTGATGAGAGAATCAGCGTTTTATGGTAAAAGACCGGACAATTGTATAAAAAGACCGGCGTTTTAACATTCACACGTGACTTTTTAAGTTAGGCATGTGCGTTGTATAATATGACTATCAACTTAATATTTGAAGGGATATATTTAGATGTCACGTGAAAGTTTAAGTTCATACGTGATGAGAGAATCAGCGTTTTATGTAAAAAGACCAGATTATTGTATTAAAGGACCGGTGTTTTAACATTCACACGTGACTTTTTAAGTTAAGCGTGTGCGTTGTAAACTACACGTGGTGTGTGAATAGTAGTTAGGCATTTTAAGGGTATCCCACTGAGACTATTATGTTTTGATGATGAATACTTAATTAATGTTTAATCATGATATGATGGTAATTTAATAGTCGTAATTATATTTGCTAATTATCTATTTACTTATTACTTCAACGTACTAGATATATTATTTCAGTTAATGCTAAATTATTTAAAACTATACCCATTCGATCCAGGTTAAGTGTTTTTAATTATTTGATCAAAATCCTTTTTAATTCAAATCGAATTAATTTAAACAAAATTCCACCCTAATATTTTAAGTTAGTAGATGACATATATTCAATATTTAGAACACTTCAGTGTAATATTGGAATGAGTGTAGTTACTTAAATAAGTGTTACATATGAATATAGTTCGTGAAAAATCAGAGTAGAATGTCACGTGAAATATTAAGTTCACCCGTGATGAGAGAGTCGACGTTTTATGTTAAAAGACCGGATGATTGTATTAAAAGACCAACGTTTTAACATTAACATGTGACGTTCGGTAGTAGGGCGTGTACTTTAGAACACATGTACCTAACGTAAAAAGTCACGTGTGAATATTAAAATGTCTGTCGTTTAATACAATTTTCTAGTCTTTTAACATAAAATGTCGATTCTCTCAACACATGTGAACTTAAAATTTCATGTGACATAGTACAATGATTTTTCACGAACTATATTCATATGTAACACTTATTTACCTAACTATACCCCTTCGAATATTAACTTGACGGTCATATTGTACAACGTACGCGCCTAACTTACAAAGTCACGTGTGAATGTTAAAATGTTGATCTTTTAATACAAAACGCTGATTCTCTCATCACGTGAATTAGACGTGACAACTTTAGTTAAGGACTAAAGGTATTATTGAATAGCAAATGTCTTTTTGGTAAGACTCGATTATAAAAATCCAACAACTTTAACCCCCAATCTCTAAGCATATGTAAGGCTTAAATTCAAAATGCCTTGTGTCCTAGTCTTCCTAACAGTTGCGTGGTGCATTACTTGGAGAAGAAGCTTCAGTGACAATAATGTAGAAATGGCACACAGGAAGAAGACCATTTAAGTTCCACCGCTACTCCCGCGTACATGGTAGGTCAAAATCGACAAGGTTGACAAAGAGATATAGCTGTTGGAGTCGAGGTATGACTTCTCTCCTGAGGTTTTTTAAGTTGTTGTTGAGGAGAAGAAAAATGTAGAAAGAGATAATTGGTGACTACGATTACGGTCGCAGAAAAAAAAAAAACATAATATTAGGTGTGCTGAGCGATATGTCTTACAATCATTTGCTGATTCAATGACACCGCTCAGTACATTTGAAATAGGATAGTCTTCAAGACCTGTTGAAAAAAGATATAACAAGCCTACTCCAAAGTCGAAGAAGACTAAACCCATCCACCCACAACCGTTAACTTTAGAACGGTTCACCCCTAAAAGTAGAGTTGAAGAGTTTGAAGATTGGTTTAAAGCCACCACTGCATAGAAATAAGTTGAAGTGGTCACTTCAGATAACTGGAGCAGTAGTTCAAAGTCTGCTAGCAGTGAGGTTGAAAATGAAGGTCTGTTGATAGGTAAAACATTTTTGTCATCTTTTGAATTGAGTTGTTTTCAAAAGGTGCTTGATAATTTTGAGAAAAGTGAAGTGATTATTTCAAAGTCATCTCTGCTTATAGTTGATGCAATTCTAGCAAAATTGTCAAGTTTTGTTGTGCATGACTTATGTGTGAAGAATGTTTTTAATGGCACATCATCATTCAGTTTGATAAATAAAAGAAATGATGTTACTGAGTATGTATTGAAAAATACAAGGCATGATAGATTTCGAGCTTTTGCTGAATTGCAAAAGTATATCGATAGGAAAGAAAGATTTCCACGAATTTATATTCAATTAATGAGGCAATGGAAGGAAGAAGATGCTTTGGTAATGAATATTCCACCACAGTGTGAAAAGTATACCGAAATTAATGATGAATCAAATGGTATACTTACAGTTGTTGTTGAAACAGTTTTAACAGAGACAGACAGTTCTCCAACAGATCGAACGAACAGCATTGAAGACTTTTTGAGAAATTTAAAATCACAGTGGACACTATCTGTCTCCGTGGAAGAACATCAATTTTCTGACACAAGTGATTCTCAGACATTGGATGAATATTTGCATAGCATGAAGAAAAAAAAATTGATGCAACTGCTCGGACTGATGCACAGGAACAGGTTAAAGAAAATTTAGAGTTACAACAAATACAAGAACCAGTTTCTGAGCATGTGTTAGTTATTGAACAAGCTATGGAGGAAGCTACAAAACATCAACTTTTAGATTTAACGGAAGAGTATTACAGTCCTCCAACAATCTCTAATCAACAAACTATAGAAGAATCTCTTGATTTGCAAGCTAAAGAAGAGTATGTAAATCATCAACAATAGACTTCAGAGGTGTAGAATGAAGATAAATTGAGATTGGTTATGTCTCACTCACAGATAAAGAATGTTGAAGATTTGCTCTGCACTTCTCATTCATTTTCTGAGGAAGGTATGATAGTAGAAAATCTATATTTTCGAAATGAGGAATGTCTAGATAATTACCATAAATTTTTGAATCTTGAAATACTGTATGAAAGGCCTATAAACTTTACAGATTTACAAGAGATCAAAGATCTGTTACAGTTTCAAAGTCTACTAGACATAATACCAACAAGCTGTAAGGTAGATGTATTTAGAGAAGTGATAGATGCTTTTAATACTAACTTGCATATTGAGGGAGATAGATTATTTTGCAACATTAATAACACTATTTTTGAAATCACTTTTTAGTTGGTATATGATACTCTTAAATTGACAAATGAGGGTGTACAATTAGATACAACATCTTTGAACTTGCTAGATTGGAACATCAGTTTGATAGCAAGAACTCCTCATTCACATGACAAATTACACTGTGTTGATGAACTCAATGGCAAAGCGAAATTTGTAGTCAAAATTCTACAAACACAGATTTTTTGAAAGAAAGGGTATGGTGAACATATCTAGAGAATTTGTTTATATGCCACATATACTGTAATGCAGAAAATAAAACTGAATTGGTGTATACTATTTTTGGATTCCATATAGCACAGACATTCAAAATTATTTTATGGAATCAGTCTTGTGAAGTTAATATCCGGGACAAGATATGATGTGAATTAGTGGCCTAGAAAATCCTTCAAAACAATATCATTTACAGTAGCTGAATATAAGAAATTCATTTGTAATGCATCAGTTACAGATGTACTGCAACAATCAACAAGTAAATAGACACATACATCGACTGGACAAGATTTGTTATCTTCTTTAGATGTTGTGTATATTACACAATTAGGAGAACAAATTGGTCGACAGATTTTAGAAACTATAATAAGTTTAGTTCAAAATCGGAAGAGAAATCAAGGATAACTTGTACTTTTCTGATTTCTTGTTGAATTGTAATGCTAAGTGATTAGAACATTTGTTTGTATAAGTGATTGATTTGTAATTCAAAGGTATTTTTATGTTATTTAGCTTTTCAGTGAAAAGTGGATTTATTAATTTTATCTATATGAATGCTTACAATTATTCTCTAACCACAATACTTTGTTGAATAATGACAACAATGGGGACATATAGTTCAAAATTAAAACACTACATAAGTACACTTAAAATAATAGATAATTACACTTAACATTCTTAACTTTAGGTGTTTTAAGAAAGTCAAAAAGTAAAATACAACATCAAATTAATTGAAAATTGAAAATTGAAAAGGAAAACAATCGATAATTACAACATCAAATTAATTTGGTGATCATCAAAAAGGGGGACATTGTCGAGTATTATGTATTGATGATGAATGCTTAATTAATGTGTAAACATGGTTTGACGGTAATTTAAAAGTCATAATTATATTTAAGTTAATGATCTATTTACTTATTACTTGAACATAACTGGAAATATTATTTAAGTTAATGCTAAATTATTTAACACTATACCCATTCGATCTATGATAAGTGTTTGTAATTATTTAATCAAATTTTTTTTTAATTCAAATCGAATTAATTTTATAAAAAATCCACCCTAATATTTTAAGTTAGTAGATAAATATGTTTAATATTTAGAACATTTCAAAAAAGTAATGCGAATGGATATAATTACTTAAATAAGTGCTACATATGAATATAGTTCATGAAATATCCTGGTAGAATGTTATGTGAATTTTAAGTTCACACGTTATGAGAGAATCAGTGTTTTATGTTAAAAGATTGGACGATTAGATTAAAAGATCGGCGTTTTAACATTCACACGTGACTTTTTAAGTTAGGCGCGTGTGTTGTATAAGATGGTTGTCAACTTAATATTCGAAGGGGTATAGTTAGATGACACGTGAAATTTTAAGTTCACACGTGATGAGTGAATCCGCGTTTTATGTTAAAAGACCGAAGGATTGCATTAAAAAACTGGCATTTTAACATTAACACGTGACGTTCAGCAGTTGTGCGTGTACTTTATAACGCACGCGCCTAACTTAAAATGTCACATGTTAATGTTAAAACGCTAATCTTTTAATGCAATCGTTCGGTCTTTTAACATAAAACACTGATTCTCTCATCACGTGTGAACTTAAAATGTCACATGACATTTTACTATGATTTTTCACACGTTATGAGAGAATCGGCATTTTGTATTAAAAGACCGGACGATTGTATTAAAATACCGGCAGTTTAACATTAACACATCTATTTCTAAGTTGGCCGCGTAATGTTAACGTCTTTACTTTACGGTTTCACGTAGAGTAAAGTCTTAATTTTCAAATCTCTTTTAAATATATGGCATAAATCACTTATTTGAAAATCGTAAATACCTTATTTTACTTAAATATATGACATAATATTTAATGAAAATCTCTTTTAAATCAATATTCAGTAATTGAAAATCAAAACCACCTAAGTATTTCGATTGACGTTACTTCCACCTAATTGTAAGGTATATCCACGGAACTACCGTTTGTAGATGGGTCCATAAATGGTAGTTCTGTGTATCAATTCTTTATTTTAATGGTACTTCTGTAAAATTCTTGAGAAATGTAAAAGTTAAATACTCTCCTTAGAATAGTGCATATTGTAATTGAAATTAAACACAACGACACATGAAAAATAATCGATTTGAAAAGTGAGTGTTTTTAAATATTTAATCAAAATACTTTTTAATTAAAATCAAATTATTTTAAAAAAATTCACCCTAAATTATTTTAATTAAACACTACATAATTAAAATCGAATTATTTTAAGAAAAATCTGCAAACTTCTTTCAAATTTAATCACCTTGTAATTAATGAAAAATTAATTAATTTTCTTAAGTTAATTAATACAATAATTTAAAATATACGTGAGTGAACTTTTAAAGTTAAAGGAAAGAGAGTATACACGTCTTTTTAGGTAAAGAGAGAGAGTGTTTTTAAAAGAGTAACTTTTAAGATTTAAAATTTCACTCATAATGAGATTAACGGACACTTATAGAATTAAAAATTCTATAGGTACTTACAAAATTTGTGCCTATGTATATATACATAGCTCACATATGTCAAAAACCTCAATTTCAATGCTCCAGATTCATCGTACGGTTGGGATGACATTTGCCGGGCGCCTACCGTAATGGATTGGACACCAAACATCTCAATTTCACGGTTCAAATTAAAAAGCGGCCGATTTTTTTGCGATTTTAATGAGTTTATGTATAAATTTTATGTTAATTAAAAGATAACAAATATTTTGCAAGAAACATGCACAACGTACGTGACGTTGTAGATAAGCACCGACGTACGATATTTATTTTACTACAAAATTGAAAATGTTTCCTTTACGCAGAATGTGCAACTTTTTTTTTGAAAAAAATATTGAAGCTTAACAGAAAGAATAGAAAACTATAAGTTCGTTATTTTCAAGTAAATGGATAATAACCAACTTATAATTTTCTATTTCAGAAAAATGAATTGCATCAATGTCACGTAAGTTCTTTGTTTTGTTTGGAAATAAAGTTTACAAAATTTTAGTCTATAAAATATATATTTTAATAAAAGATACAATAAGAGTAAATTTTTTCATTGTAATTGTTAGATAAGAAAATTTTAAAAAAAATCTTACGGTCATTCTAAAAATATTGATAAATGAATTCGGTGAAATCAAGGGTACGTGTTCACGTAATGAAAAAGTCATTGTTAAGAAAGTAAGAAGTGATTTTAGGATGAATATATGTTAGGTGAACGAAATTTTTATATATTGATCAAAGAGTCAAGAGTTAATGGTAAATTGACATTTGATGTGATTATAATGAATTTAAGTTATATTGGTATTTGTGTAGTGATATAATTTAAATGTAAAATATAATTATTTAAAATATAAGAATATTGATGTGATTGAAAAAAATGATGACAAAATAATAAAATAAAAATAAAAATATCATGAAAATAAAAGTAATTCTAAAAATTAAGATAAATGATAATTAAACGAAACTCAAATGTTCAACCGTTTATTACGGTCCATGGTATTATTTGTATGAGATTTAAATGGGCTCGACTCCACATTGGGCCCGTACGGCTGATGGGCCCTCCCTCACTAAATGTGTCATTCGGACTGGGTCGAGTACGGCTCGGCCATGTCATTACCTACAAGGCTCCATTAACGTTTGGGCCGTGTAGGTCCATTCGGACTGGATCCTCTACTTTGTACATCTAGATTGGTACACAAAAAATGTTAGCAATCAATGTACGATCTTGATTGCAACAAGCAGGAACTCTTTTCTATTTTTGTTTTTTTTTAATCCATGCACTTCTTCACGTGGGATGTTATTAAACAGGATATTAATGTTCTCATTATATGATCTTGATTGCAGGATATTAATGTTGTGTCTTCAGAAGCACGCACGGATAAAGTTGTGATTTATCTTTTTGGGGTGGTGGGGGATGTTGTGAAACTCCGGTGTCTTGATTTTTGCTACTGGTTTGATCGATCGAAGACTTTGAGGATGCCGTCAAGACAACTTTCCAGGGAGTTGGAATGTCGCTGCTATTACCAGGAACGCTGCTATCATCGTGTTGGAGCAAACGCTGCTATTACTGGAAATGCTGTTATGTTGGACAGGTAAAGGACGGGTGGTAGAAGTGTTTCCTTGCAGCCAAAAAGTTTTTTTTTTTTTCTTCAAATACCATATAGCCTTAGGATTTGTTTGTGTTGTATATTGAAAATATGAGAAATGAAAATTTATAAGATAAAAAATGAAAAGAAATTTTTTTAAGATTGTTTGTATATTTTGTAGAAATTTTGAAAAATTATAAATATTTATATTTATATTTTAACATTTTAAATATAATTTTACATTTTTCGTTTAGCCACGAGTTTAACAATGTTGAGAAAGGTTGGAAAAGATACATAAGGTTAGTAGAGTGCATAATGATAAATGTTTTGCTAACTACAAATTTTTTTTCAACATAATATGTGGAAAATGACAAAAATCTTTATACGATGGAAAATTTTAAATTTTTTTCCACATTTTTAAGGATGCATGAATACTAGAAAATCTGAAATTTTTTGAAAATTTTCTTTGTCTGATTTCTAGAGGGCATAAATCCCCCCTTAATTGATCAAAAATTTATAAGGTGATTGGAGTTGGGCGAAAAAAATAGGGAACATGCGTAGAATTCATTAAGAAAATCTTATTCTAATTAAATACCCTGTCAACTGCCTTTTTACATTTTCAAAAATATAATATTTAAAAGGGAGTGGTCTATATTAGGAAAAATAATCCTATATCAAAAAAATAAGTAAAACTTAAAAATATTACATCACTTATGAATTATTTTTTACTTGTTAAATTAATTTTACACAGATAAAATTTATATAATATTAAAATCAAATCACTGTTCACGCATAATATAGATAAAACATTACAAGATTACATCGATAAAGAACTCACGAAGGTGGTCCAGATGCAGCAGTGAGACCAATGGCGATCCATCTCCCAACCCTGTCCGGTCCTTAAAGGCAGCGCGTCGTCTACGTCCGTTCCTTCCATCGTCCGTCACCGTAGCCGCCACCCCCCACCTCCCACCGGTTGTTCCGGCCGCCACCCTCCACTTGGGCCTCCTCCCCTCCATTTCCGCCTGCGCCGCTTGGTTGGCATCTGCCCTCTTTGCCCGGCCACTCGATCCCATTTCCAGTTCCCCCTTCATGGGGAATTACAGGTTCCGGCTGTCGGACATGATCCCCAACGCTTGGTATCACAAGCTGAAGAGCATGAGAGGAACGGCAACAGCAACGGCGGCGGGGTGGAGAAGAGCCAAAATGCAGAGTGGTGGTGGAAAGTTCGGGAAGAAAGCACACACTCCTTCCGGCGCGAACGATACAGGGGCAGCGAAGAAACCGCTGTTCCACTCGCAAACTCTGGTGAAACCGGGAAGGGCTTCTTACTACATCCCGAGTCGCGGCGAGGACGGCTTCGCCGCCACCCCCAAGTACCTTGTCGACCCACCGAAGAAGTCGAAGAAGAATCACAGGGTGGGGAGGTGCGTCATCAAGCCTTCGCCGAACGTCGCGACATCTTCCACTTCCCCCGCATGTGCTTGCCGGCCCACCACCACCGAGGATTCCGGACGTAAGCACGACGAAGGTGGGGATGGTGGTATGCACGACGACTTGGGTGGGCTCCCTTATTTGCTGGAGAAGACCGTCGTCGCTTCCAGCAACTACGGGACGGCGTCCTCTGCCGTGGACGTCAACGTCGACGACGTGAAGGGCCGGACACCGGAGAAAACAATCCAGGAGTTGGATCTGCCTCCAATCTTGACGAAACCCACAAAGAGAGAAGCCTGGTCCGTCCCAAAATCGGTCCAGAAGAGTCCAGCCGGGAGGAGGTCGTCGTCGGCCGGAGTCCGTGGGCTGAGAATACGGACAAACACCCCGAGGTTGTCTAGCAGCAACAAATTGCCGGCGCACAGGTGGGGGAAGGCTCCGACGCCCAGGCGGGGGCTCGCGGGGAGGAGCTTCGCGGTGGTGAAGTCGTCGTCGAATCCGCAGCGGGACTTCAGGGAGTCGATGATGGAGATGATAGTGGCGAACGACATCCGCGCCTCCGCCGAGTTGGAGGAATTGCTTGCTTGCTACTTGTCTCTGAACCCTACCGAGTACCATGCGGTGATCGTGAAGGTGTTCCGGCAAATCTGGTATGATGTTACCAACATCAAATCGTAAGCGCGCCGTGGAGTCGGCACGCCTCGTACTTACAGCTGTTGCCCGTTAATTGCTCGTATCAGGTATGCAAAAATATATGTCATCACTCGCTAGCTCCTGCATCAATTAGCTAGAGTTTTTATATATATATATATATATATATATCTATATATCGATATATATGTGTGTGTGAAGAATACCTAGCTAGCTACCCATCATTTTGTGGTTTGTTGGGTGAATTGCGCACTTCATTTTTGGTTCCAGTCTCGATCATCCTCACTTTTATAAGCGACACCATTGTTGATCCAATTGGCACGGTGGGATTTGGAAAGACTTGGGTTCTCTGCTTCGGCCATTCAAAAAGATCCAGCGACCCACCTGATCATTTAATAATGAGAACCATGAGTCCGGCCTGCTCACCCTCCAGACCTACTTGTCTTGACCTCCTTTAACCAACGCTACATACACAAGACCAGACCAACACTATATATCCACGCCTCTGCTTGTCCTCTACCCAGCCGACGGTCGGTGGGTAGGATTAATTAATTAAGCCCACGAGTGAAGAGATGGATCTTAAGTGCACTATCACTCCATCCTACCCAATGCGGCACTGTTAAAACAGAAATATATCTTTTCCTACCTCACCTGCGCATCTAGGTGGAAGCAGAAGCCTTGGCTAGAATAACGCGACACACACACACACGCGTATATATTATACATATATATGTCAGCTGCAGGGTAAAATAAAAGCTTAAAGCTGTACTTGCGTAACTCGACTGGATCGGGAAGTACGTAGTAATTAATTCCCAAGGTTGCCTCGATAACCCACGTAAAATCTCACTGCATCTAAAAGTTTATCTGTATATGTAAAAATGATAGATAAAGAAATAATGTGAATTTAAAAATAAATGAAAAATAAAAACAATAAGATTTAATAAGAAATTATTTTTAATTTCAAAGGCCAATGTAAAAAAAAGTATTAAAGTCACGATGTTAATGAATTTTATACAAGTTAGGTGATTATGATTAATTACCCAATGTGTTTAGAGCATAGAGTGTCGAAAATGGATGTTAAAAGTAATTTTCATATATTGAAAAATTACGAGAAAATAATTTTTTATTGATACAAATATTATTTAAAATTTAATAATAAAAAATAAATTTTTAAAATTTTCTTTTCTACCATTTTCTAGTACACAAATACTCTTAAAAAACAAATCACAGCCACCGCTAATAAAAATGGACCGGACTCCGGCAGAAAAAAGAGTCAGACAGGGGAAGGCAGCCACACGCGCCCGAGAACGGAAGGTAGGCAACGGGCGTGCACCAATCATGCATGCATCAATTGATAATAATTAAATAGCAACGCTGACAGAACACCAAAAACCAACGCCACAAAATCTCAGGTGATTATTATAATATCAATGCACGTACATATATGCTCTTAAAGTCGATCTTTCTCTTATCTTAAAAGAAAAAAAAAAAAAACTCGATCTCCTCTTCTCGAGCTTGGCGATCGCGCCATTCGGGTGATGGAGATCGACGTTCCAAAAATCCAAACCATTCTACTGTTCGCGTATGCCTGCACCCAAGAGTACGTGCGGAACACGGTAACAAGTAAAGGAGTCGTAGTACATCTGCACATGCATGCAACACTTACCAAAACACCAATTAATTCTGAAGGAGACGATATATGTCTATGGATAATAGACAATGCTCCTCAAGTCCTCGGCGTGCACGGACTTTGTTTTTTTCCTGAAACCTTTCTGCACTCTGTACAGAGAAGTAGTCACGAATGTGAGAACAGTTAAGGTAGAAATGGAGTGGAAGTAGTGATACTCTTTTATAAATACGTGAGAAAATTTGTGTAGAAAAAAACAAAAGTCTTTACAAATTCTATAGAAAAGACTTACCGTTAAAATCTAACATATTTCATCAAAACTTCTTCCTCGATCCACTATTTTTTTTTACATAAACGCACTCTTCTTCTTTTGCACAATTAATATATATATATATTACAACGGATACCAAAGATTTTAGACATGCCAGGAAAATGGCAGTGGGACACAACGGCAGCACTGATACCGGTCCGTGGAATCTGGATCACTGTTGCCGCCGGCCGCGAGCATTTACGGAAGCATTTTTGTTTTACGCTCACCATGCATGCAGTTCCGAGTCGAGGGAGGCTGCTGCGATTCCATGCACACACCATCTTCTCCCTTGACACATCAAATCGCAGTCCCTCCCAAAGTGCATAAACCAAGAGCTTCGCGGGAATCGAGCACGGATTGGATTGATGGAACCCGCATCAGGCAAGCACGCACGCACACGCCGTCCGTTGATCGGTGGATTTTTCGTCGATGGGGTGCTCTTCGTGTGTGGGACCATGATCGGTTCGTCTGCGTGTTTATTTGGTAATATTTGCGGCTGATGTACGGTCCGTATCCACGATGAAATTTCTGATTACAACCTCATTTAGAGGGTGTTTGTATATAAAAAACGATAAAAAATAAAATTACGAGAAAATCATTTTTTATTAATCATATTTTAAACGATATTTGTGTTAATAAAAAATTATTTTTTATGATTTTTTAATATATAAAAATAAAACATAATTTACTATCATTCATTTCTGATGTCTTCTACTACGTACAAGTTATCCAAATGGAAGTTATCAATATTGTGATGTTTCTTTTTACACGAATTTTTGAAATCATTTCTTTTAAATAATTTCTATTTAAATCTCTTCATTTCTTATTGATTCATGAATTCTCATCATTTATTTTTCTATCATTTTTACATATACAAATAAACTCTAAACTGCTTCTATTAATTATGAACGAACGAGGAACCCCAAAATATATATAAGGTACATATATATATATATGCATGTGCTTGTAAAAAATCCTAGGATTCAAGATTTAGAAGGTTACTAACATTCATTTCACGTACGTTTCAGGTAAAACAAATTACAATATGAATTAATCGGCGTTGTTGCAGAAGCATATATTCTCACATGCCAGCAGGATATATCATGCTCGCCAACCGAGGAGCGAGGAACGCGGCATATGTATGCTCGCCAATCAAGGAGCCCTGTCGGCAAGCGATCCTCGTCACCCTGCTGGCACACGATCGATTCCATGGTGGCTGACGAGTCTCCACGGACGCGTGTTGTTTCCACCCAATATACTGGGTACACTTAACATGTACACTTCCCTCCCTCCCTCAACTGTTCGTTCTCGCCTGTGTCGGCGAACCACGCGGAACAAGCAGACATCGCCATCGATATCTCCAGTACGTCTCCGTTGTAATCCTCTCTCTCTCTCTCTTGAATTTTACGGAAGTCGACGAAGGTGGTGACGGAGTTTGGGGTTGCCCGAGTGAATATAATGGACGGCAGACGCGAATTTCACATGTCTCCATTGGCTTGTCTATTTCCACGTACGTAATGTCGCCATGTGCGTCGAACCCAAATGTCGCCAAGCTCATGAAGTCGGGAAGGGATCTTGAGGTAAATGTGGCTTTTATCATTTTATGGTATATTTTTAAGAGGTAAAATTAGATGAGATTGATATACAGTATAAGTATTTTTTAAAATCAATAAAGAAAAAAGAGAGTAAAAGTTAAATTCACCTTACAAATTACCTCTAATATCTAGAAAGATTTATTTTAATAAAATTAATTGATTAATAACAAAAACTTATAAATATTCTGAAGTTTAAAATTACGTACTGCACTTCACCACTGCAACATTTTTTTTTCAGGTAATTTTTAGAATATATTAGAAATCGATATGATTGTAAACTTACAAAAGGTCGATAGTGTTAAAGATAGTAGATAAAAAAGTCTCACCAAATGGAAAAAAAGTAGAACAACTAATGTAAGCTTAAGATGTATTTTCAGGCACAGCTAATCAGCCCAACAACTAGAAAATAATCAGGTTAATCAGAGGATCTTGTGCTGCGATAACAGGATTAGAAGTCGTAGGTCGGGGGAGCCCAAAGGAGGATCTATCGGATTAATAGATTTTTAAATTTATTTAAAAATCTAATTTTTCACCCAATCCTCTGTAGAGTTGGATTTTCGAATGTCGAAGTTGAGACGGAAATATCGACGGAATTTGAAAGCATTTATACGGAAGAAATTTCTAGATTTCTTTCTTGGAATTTTGAATGACGCAAACGGTTTAAAATCTTTGTATACTTTCAGGATTTTTTTGGTTTTCCAACTTTACGATACGTACAAATATTCCTAATTAATGAACAAATAGTTCCCGCGCAAAAGATACAAAACAACCTGTGTGTCACAAAAGATTGAAGAAAAAAGGCATAAAAAAACGAACTTTGTCCAAAATCGACCGTTAGCAACAACGAGACAACGATAACAAGATATTGTGGGGATAAATTTAATAATTTTTAGAAATAAATACTCGAAATCTTTCTGAAGTTGGTATTAATTCAATGATATAATGACCTCATTGTATCGGCAGCCAAAGTAGATGTGTCGATTAAATTGTATTTAATTTGGTCAGGTCCAATATGTTTAAACCATATGATTAATTGACACGATAAGTTATTTTTAAGTCGTATTTTTTTATTTTCATACTAACATAATACGATCTGTTCTCTTTGACACTACACGAAATGAAAATAATTTTATAATTTTATAATTCTTGTTAAATTTATACATTATATATAACTTGATAATTTGAGTTTATCAATCAAGTGTTGCGTGATTAATACTTTGAATTTTACATTTACTCGTTTTTTAGTATTTATAAATTATATTAATAATATATTAGTTTTAAATAAAATAAAATAAAAAATAATTAAAAATTAAACTATATCGGATGATGTCAACATAACCTAACATGAGTTCAAATGGCCAATTTCAAATGGGTTGTACCTTGGCCATCGATTGAACAAAGTTTACAAAAAATTCAAACAATGTCAACCCAATTCAACTTGTTGACATGTTAAGTACAGATCACACGGAGGAAGTTAAAGTTCCATTTGGTTTCAGTTTTTTGTAACTCTTAAAATCACTTTTAATATAATTATTATTATATAAATTTTAATATATAAAATTTTATCATTTAAATTACTATATAATTTTAATTTTATTTACAAAATTAATTTTAACTTCAACTTTATCTAAATTTTAAAATTAAAAAAAGTTATCTCTAAATACACCCTAATTCGGAAAAAATGAGTTGAACTCCAATCACTACGTAACTTTGACTCTCTACGTAAAAACTCTGTATAGTAAAATTTTTAAAATATAAAAAAAGTTAAAACGCAAGTGTGTGATTATTTTCTAGTCTCATAAAAAAGTACGTGATTTTTTATAACATTGTAAAAAATATTCTCGTTGTAATAAAGAAATTTACAATTTTTTGTAACATTGTAATTGTTCTATTGTAAAAAATGATAAAACGTTCTTAAAAAAATTTAAGATATTATAAAAAATGTTATTAACGTTGGTAACAAATTTGAAATTTTTGTAACATTATAAGAATTATTGTAACATTGTAAAAAATGTTATGCTTTCATTGTAATAAAGAAGTGTATAATTTTTTATAAAATTTGTTGTAACATTATAAAAAATATTATTGTTGTGATAAAAAAGTGTGTAATTTTTTGTAACATTGTAAAAAGAATTATTGACATCAGAGGTGGAAAGGAGGAATTTTTTTTATCATTTTTTGTAACATTGTAAGATTTATTTTAATATTGTAAAAAATATTCTCGTTGTAATGAAAAAAGTGTACTTTTTTGTAATATTGTAAAAAAATATATTGACATTAAAGGATGAAAGGAGAAATTTTTTTTATCATTGTAATATTGTAAGATTTATTTTAATATTATAAAAAATATTCTTATTGTAATGAAAAATATATTTTTTGTAATGTTGTAAAAAAAATAATATTGACATCAAAGGATGAAAAGAGAATTTTTTTTTTAACATGGTAAGATTTATTGTAATAGTGTACAAATATTTTCTTTATAATAAAGAAGTATGTAATTTTTCGTAACCTTGTAAAAAATATTTTTATATTGTAAATAATGATAATATGACTTTAAAAAATATTATGATATTATAAAGATATTATTATTATAATTTTTTTTTATAACAGACAAATCTTTCGCCACAATTACGAAAGGAAGAAGGTAAATTCAAAAATATTATGATATTATAAAAATATTATTATATGAGAAAAAAATTAATATTTTTTTTATAAGAGGCGGATCTCTTTATGTCTGACTTTCTACGGTAATTTTTGGAACATACAAACTTTTTATAATAAATTTAAAAAAAAAAGTTAAAATACAAAAATATTATAATATCATAAAAAATATTATTTTCGTTATAATAAAAAGTGTAACTTTTATAACATTGTAAAAAAATGTTAACATCGTAAAAAATGTTTTCGTTGTAATAAATAATATTCTTAAAAAATATTATTTTCTTTGTAAAAAAGTGTATACATTTTTGTAACGTTGTAAACAATATTATTGTTGACATTGAAGATGGAAAGGGGAAAATAAGTTTAACATTATAAGATTTTTTATAACATTGTAAAAAATGTGTGTAATTTTTTTGTAATATTGTAAAAAAAAATATTATCAACATCGAAGGTTGAAATGAGAAGAAAAAGTTTATCCATTTTTTGTAACATTATAAGATTTATTATAATATTATAAAAAATATTCATGTTATAATAAAAAAATGTATAATTTTTTGTAATGTTGTAAAAAGTATTGTCATGTCGTAAATATTATTAAAATATTATAATATTATATAAAAAATATTATATAAAAAATATTATTAATTATAGTATAAAAATATTATTATATTAAAAAAATTAATATATTCTTTTTTCGGAAGACCCGTCGAAACATCCGCCGAACGGATGTTCCGACGTTGGCAGATGTAATTGTTCTGTTGTACAACATTTTTACGTTTTTTCTTTCACAAAAGGTCATCGGAGTCCGTATAAAATGGCACTCCAATGTAATGATTTATAATAGAAGAATCGGTTCCGGCTTCACGGACCGAACGGGCTTATAAAATTTATTTATTATATATTTTAGTTTTCTATTATACAATACAGTAATGTATAGTAATATTTATTAATTAACTTTAATATTTTATATTAAAAATTATATAAAAATATTTAATTTATAAATTATGTAATTTTTTAATAAATATAAATCTCACGTAATTTTTTAATAAACATATATCAGGTAAACTTTACGGAATAGTTGGGATGCGTGGAAAGACACGTACCAGTACAAGTGGATTCGATCAAACGTTATTATTGATTGTTGCTCCTCACATGGACAATTTTACAAACACACTTGACGTCGTTCGAAAATAGAGTAGTTCAACTTTTTATACATTTTCGTGTATTGTTATTATCATATAAATTTTTATACATAAATTATTATTTTACAATTTATTATATAATTTATAAAAGTATTTTTAATTTTAACTTTTTACCATGATTAAGGTTAACTTTTCAATAAATAAAATCGAAAATAAACGAAACGTCGTACGCTCGTGTCGGACCACCCACGGAGGCATGCGCGGGCCGCCGGCTCTTTCCGCCGTCCACATCCGAGATCGTTCGCACCCACTGCCGCTGGCTCCGTGACAGCCCAGACACCAATCACGTGCGTCCGTACGTAGTTGTTGTCATCGCTTCGATCGCCATAACCATCATCGTCGTTCGTTCGTTCGTCTACTTTTAAAAAAAATCTTGCTTTTCGAAAGACCAGCCGTATCCTTCTCGGCCGGCTTCCTCCGGCGTTCGGAACGGTCGACCGCCCCCCGTCGGCCCGAGATCTCAATCAAAACCGCCCGCATGTTCCGTTCATGGTTTCGGGTGGATCTTGCCGCGCCGATCGATCATGTCGACGTTGATGGTTACGTGACCAATGCGAAAACAAGCAGCGAAAGACAACTTCACGGGAGAAGAGGACAACAAATGGGATTCAGCGAGGATTTATATATCGAAAATTCATGAGAAAGAAATAAATACACGAGAGAATTTGTTTTTCATGTAGTCACAGTTCACGTGATCTGTCTTTTTTCTGAAATATCGTGAATTCGAATGCCGAAGACAGGCGAGAACTGTTTGTTAAAAGATAAAAAGTGCGTTTACGAACGATTTTTTAAACGTTGAAAAGAGTTAAAGTGTAAATTATTTTTAGAAATATAGTTAAACTTTTATAATAATTTAAATAATAAAAATTTATATATTAAAATCTATACAGTAATAATAATATTAAAAATAATTTTAAAAATTAAAAATAACAATTCGTAAATGCACCCAAAGTGTCTGGTGATATCGATAGTTTCGATTTTAGTTATTAATGTAAGTCGCTTATTGTTTCTTTTTTTCTCGTCAATCATCATGTGTTGTTAATTGGAATACTAAAGTGACATGTTGATAATTGAGAGATTTTTCTAAATACTAAATATATGATTTACGATAAAAATATAATAATTATATTTTTAAAATAAATAAATAAATAAAAATAATAAATGAAAATTCAAAATCACGCATCTCACGTACTTCTGCAGCCTCTCCACCTACGAATCCGTCCTGCTCCCCACCATCGCCCCATCACCACCGCAACCGAGAGCAATGGCGCCGTCTTGTGTACACGACGCGGAGGATCCAGGTCGCAGGGATGCTGTCGGCGAGGGTAGCTTTGACGACACACTGGAAGGTGAAGGTGAAGGAGAGAAAGTGGGAAAACGAGGTAGGGGTTTTCCTTCGTGATTTTTTTTATTTTTTAACGTTTAAAAAAAGTTAAATCAAATAAATAATAAAAAATATAAAAATTATTCGATAAATATACGATAAAACGTTATATGTATAATAAAAAATGTAATTACAGACAAATGTAGTCGTAACATTACCCTGTCGATGTGACGATAGAAAGTCATCAACATGAACCAATCGATCAAACAAAGGTTTTGTTTATAGTTTTAAGATCTAATATATAAATTTTTAAAATCAATCGTAACGTTATTATTACTTTAATTATTATATAATTTTAAATTAATTTAATAAATTAATTTTAATTTTAATTTTATCTAACTCTTTAAGTCTTAAAATCAATGAAAATCCAGACCTAACATGAGTTGACCCGCAAATGGGAACGACGACGTGGTGGGCCTGGAACCGAACCCATTCATGGCTTGGGCTGGCCCTCCTGCCATCCGTTTAAATAAGCAGGTGTTGGGCTCCACCTGCCCGAAAGACCATGTATGTTGATGGACCTTGACGACTCTCAAACGGATTCCACGGCGCATATGATATTAAAATGCCGCTGAACGAACCTAATAAAAAAAAGGGGTGATGTGAGAGACATCAACTCAAATGTTCGGATGAGTCGTCGTGATTTTTTACTTTTGCTTTCGATTTTAGTCGCTGTGATTTCAAGACGAACGATTGATTGTTCAGATTTAAATTTCGGAAGCACTCTCTTGCAGTTTTGCCAATCACAACTCCTTCAACGGATATGTAGGGAAAGCATATACGTATCCAATCTGTTTACTTTCGTTGAAAACATTAAGAAGATTTAAACGCATATTAGAAGAATCCTAAACGTTTTCTGTATACGTTAGAAATTTAAGAAAGGAACAAGGTTAAGAAAATTAAAATTCAGAAGAAAAAAAATTCAAAAAGGGTGTTTGAGTGTATTATGAAAAATCGTATAAAATTATGTCAAAGAAATAGATCAACCAATATCGATTGCAATGATAAAAAAATCATATTTTAAAAAATCTACAAGTGACAATAAAGAAAAAGAAATACTTAAGTTTAAATCGTAAATAACGATAACAAGTTTAACTATAATAATGATAGTAGGAGTGGTTGAAAGTGAATCAAAATTCGTGTTAACGGTAATAGATTCACAAGAGTCGACGAAAAGTTAGTTAAGATGTAACGAGGACAAAAGAAACACGGATGTAAGGACAAAACCTAATTTTTTTCTAACTATAGAATTTGAAAAAATTCATTATTTATATTATCGTAAGTTGTATTTTTTTTTTCTAAATTACCACCCTATACAAACACCTCTAAATCCAAAAACATTTCTTAAATTTCATATTCTACATTTTTCAGAGATCTACAAACTCCCCTTAAGGCGACAACAGTCGTATTTGAAATCCACATCTTAATAGCTCATATATGTGTTATTTATGTTTCATTTTTTCGATGCTTAATGCCACAAAATCATACGACATTCTTTCATTCGACACAAACCGTCCACTGCAGATTGGTTATATCCAATAGAAACAAATAATGAAATACCGCAGCACATTTAGTCGTCACAGAAACAAATATTTTGTATAAACGAGGGCGACAGCTTCATGTTTGTCAACTTCTGCTCCATGTCTTCTCCAGCTTTCTTGGTAACCCCACCAGACTTTCTCTCCTTGCCAGAGGACTCGGAAGGATGTTGGTACCCAATGTCTTCCAGAGCACCCACGGTCTTGAACGTCCTCTTGTTCACCTCCTCCACCAGCGTCTTGTGCAACAGCTGGCTGCGCATGTCCACAAGTGACTTGTTTCTCACAAGTTGCTTGTTGTTCGATGGCTTCCTCGTGGCATGGTCAGAGGATCGTTGTGAAGGCTCTGCCGATATGCCACGCTGCTTGAAGGACTTGGATGTCGGGTATTTCAAGTCAGCTCTTGTGCTTTCTTCAGGACAATATCTTGACGCCTGTTGGTTGTGCACACTTGGTTGATCCCGGCGTCGTGGGCTTGGCTCAGATTCCTGCTCACCACTGGAGTTGCAATTCACGTAAGAATACCTGTCCGACTGAAAGGAATAATGTGAGCATGTATCATCGTCGTCGTCGTCATCATCGGGGAATATGTTATGATCTGTCAAGCAATTGAAACTCATGTTTTGGATCTTTTGTTCTCGGTGATATTAAGATAACCAACTACATGACACAAGTTTACCTTGGAACCAATGGTGGCCGAGATGTACATGGTTCCGATGACCATGGGTGCCATGCATGTCTGCATGACTAAAACATGAGCTCTGGGAAGAGGTAGAAGAAAAATAAGACAAAGGGAGTGGGGTACTACCATCATCTTCATCGCTGCAGCTGAAAACATGGTGGTGATCATGGTGTGTGTCCTCCGATCTTCTCTCCTTCCAATTAGGCACCAAGGATGAGATTTCTTGGTCAATCACTTCAGCAATTGCAGAAGGTTCTCGCTCCGATATAACCAGTTCCTTCACCATCTCATTAGCAACATCAATGGGAGTGTCACAGGTAATGTCGAATGGAAAATATATGTTCCTGGAATGACCTGCCATGTAACAATCAAAAAGATCAACGCATCTCATGTCAAATTCCTAAAGAAGCTTCGGGCAATCTCAAATAATATCTCATGTCCTTTGTACATGCATACCTTCTTTGCCAGCAAAATGCACCCTGAGGAAGATGGTGTCATCATCGGGATTTATCTTCCCAGTGATTTTCATATCAATGTCCTGCACTGTCTTTCGGCGGTCAACCACCTGAGAACGGGGAGATGGAACTTCTGATAAGCCTGTGCAATATCCACCACGAATTGGTGGTGGCGGAGCAATATTTTCAAGATTAAGGAAGCGGTCAGAAAGGAGCCCCTTTGCAGATGGTCTCTTTGAAGCATTTACTAAGCATTTGCTAATGAATCTCCGAGCTTCCGGGTCCTGTATTTCATACAAGGAACTTGGGAGCTTTCCCTGAGCAAAAAGTGGAAAATATGTAAGATACAAGATCAACCAAAAGGAATGCATATAGAAAATATATAATATATAATTATATATACAACAAAATATAGTTAACTCACCGAAGTAACCTTCTTATAGATTTGCGCAGGGTTCCAGCATTCACTATATGGGTACTTGGCTGTCAGCATTTCCAACACACACATACCAAAAGAATAAACATCCACAAGCTCATTGTATTCTTCATCATACAATTCTGGTGCCATGAACTCTGGTGTTCCTGTGAGTCCATGAGCCACCAAGTTAAATGTCACAGTCAAGTGCAAGGTAACATATTCTATTTAGATAAATGGAATCAATATTAATTTGAAATTTGACCCAAGTGAATTCCAAGAATAAATAAACATAGGGGTAAAATTTCATGAAAATGCTAAAAATGTAAGTTAGAGATCTGTCCCTTCCCTACAGAACAAGGGCTTATTGCAGAGTTCGTCATGAAAAGAAGCCAAGGACATCTATGTGACTAAGAAAGAGAAGAGGTCCATTGCCTATGACACTGCGAGCTGGTTGTGCATCCCTGAGAACAGCAGCTAATCCAAGATCACCTATCTTGACCTGCCCAAGATTGCCATTGATAAAGATATTATCACACTTAAGGTCTCTGTGAATCACTGGAGGTTCATGACCATGCAGGTACACAAGACCATGTAGGATCTGGCATGCCCAGTTCTTTACAGCTCTGATGTCGACATGCTTGTATTTGTGCCGGTACCTGGACCCAATTTCACAACCTCATTAGAAAAAATGGCCAAAATGTCAAAAGTCAAAACTCTCTAGATGCATGGATTGATATAACAGCCGCAAACATATGATGAGAGGAAAGTGAATAGTGGAAAGGGGAAAACAAGGAGCTCCTAAGTTTAAAGTATGCAATGCTTACTCCCTAAGTGTCCCAGAGGAGAACAGCTCAGTAATGAAGTTGAAGGTTCTGTTCCTAGAATCAATCCATGAGGTGTAGAAATGCATGATGCAATCATGATTGAGAGTGCTGAGGAGATGGACTTCGGAGTAGAGGTACTCCAATGCCTCGGGAGAGTGCAGCACATCACAGATTTTGGCCTGGTTCCATGCCACCTCAATCCCAAGCTGCTCATCAAATGCACGGTATCTATTAATCAAATTAAGGCAAGTATAAATGTGAGACATTAAATTCAAAACCAATTGGTAATAAATGTAAAGGTCATTTGTTATACATTTGTGTTGTCTCAACTCACTTTTCAATGTAATGAATGCCTTTACTTTTTGCTCAAATGGATGCACATAGATTTAGAAGATCATTATATACTTTCGTAAATATTAAAATACGAGACATTCAACTCAGAAATGAGTGGTTTAGATAGAATCAAACTTTTGATTGATTTGTGCACTTGGGATCTCATGAATCAAGATTTGGCATGAATGGTACATCTTCATACCATCAGCGCCAATATTTTGTTACCCTATCACCTTTATATTCATTACCATGTTTTCTTCACTGTGTCAGACATAATATGGTGGATGTTTGTATACATTCCCAACAGTCTGCCATTTCAACTGTAGTACTAAAGCAGAGAGGAGAAATCATGGATCTAATTTTCTTGGACTTCTGACTGAAAGAGCTTCAACAGAGAAAAGAAAGAAAAAATGAATTAAGCTATCACACATGACATGGACAAAAAACAAAGACAATAATTAATCGGGAAAGGATACACTGTCTTCATTGCTCCTTTGCCCAGGATGTCTTTAAACTGCAATTTAAGAAATGTAAAAACGATAAGGCTTGAATGGAATGTCTACATATACGCCTATACTCAAGATTTATGCACAAGAAATATGAATGTAGAATACAAACAGATGGGCGGTTAGTATGAACATAAATGAACTGAACTATCTGTTATATACAGTGAACTTACAGTTAATAAAACGGATGAGAGTACTTATACTTGGATTATCTGTGTAATAAGTTTTAGGAGTTGGTCTATACATAGATAGATAAAGAAAAAAAACAAAGTGCTTGTTGAAGAAAGCTATCAAAAAATATAATACTTAAAGGAGAGGTTATATCAATCAATACAAAAATAATATTGTTAATTAAAATTTGTACATCCTAAAAGAAAAAACATCTTTCAAGGAAAAATCTAGAATAGTTTTGAGTGGGAATTATAATTTGATGAGTTCATTTTTTTGAAATATGACTATTTTTCTTGCGTTGATACTTGTATCATGGCACATACAAAACTTCAGTTCCAAATTTTTCTATCGAGAGTGCTGAGTGCTTTCAACCATCTTAAATATCACCAAACAAAAATTGGGAATTTTCTTACCTCTATACACAACAAAAAATAAAAGACGAGAGTGATGGGATGCACTAAGACCAAGATGGTAAAATTAGAAACATTAGAAACAACCAACTTACAACAAAAGGCTAGCTAATTATTGAGAAGTTTCTCCACTCTTATATTGGAATGGAGGATTTTTTTGAAGTTGAGTCAACCAACCGAATATTAGAATATACTAAACTTTTATCAGCTTGGGTTGTCAGCAGTGGAAGGGTAGAAATCTTAGAATGAGAAATAATAAAGAAGAAGCGCTTGATAATCAAAGGCTCCAAGCTGCACATAGGACAAATATTCCCGGTCCCTTCTAAAAAAATGAAGATTCTAAAAGCAGCAGTGTAGATGAAGCGAAAAAAAAAGCTACCACCACTAAGAAATGAAGATTCAATCATTAAAAAAGAAGAAGAAGCAGGATCAAATCATTAAGTTGATGGGCTTATATATGAAATCTGCCACCACTACGTGTCTCGTAATTAATTATAACTGCGATCAATACAATAGAATAGAAGCAAACAAGAAAATTATAACTACGAGACAAGCAAACAATAGAATACAGATGTCAAGTACATCCTCTTCCATCACCAAAAAAAGAATCACCAAAAAAAGACTACAAACAATTTTGTTATTCAGAATCAGAAAGATAAGAACCTTAGGGGATCAATTCTGTTATGCACAGTAACCACAAATCATGAAAGGATCAAAAAGACAAAAGGTAAAAGACAAATACTAACCCGGCCGTAGCGTCCAGACGGATCTATCTCAGCGTATTCGCGCTCGCCACCACGCCGCGACTCAAGCATGGTTGCGCAGCAGCAGCAACAAGAACAAGTTCGAAAGGAATCTGAGAAACTGGAGAAGGAAGCAGAAGAAGAAGAGGAGGAGGAGGAGGAGGAGAAGGAGGAGGAGGAGGAATTGCTACGGGATAAATAAGAATTGGTTGTGCTAGATCCGAGGCTTCCCTTCGTGGTTCTCGTAGGAGGAGACGCCAGAGAAGAGCCAGAATAGACGGGAGTAGTCTGTCCGGAGCATGATCGAGTCGGTCGTTATCGCCACACCACGTGAGAACTCGTACCATTCACCCAACATGGAGGTACGGAATCGTACGCCAGAACGACCAGACGATGAAGGAGAAAGAAAGTGAGGTGGAGGAAGAGGAGGAGACCTTCGGATCCGTATCAGATTCTCGTCTTGCCAGAGAAAATGAAGCGAATAGACAAAAGTATTCTAACTGTTGCTGGAGGCGGACCTCGTGGGGGGTCTAAACTTGAAGAACCAGTGGCTTCGCTTGGTGAAGGCCAGTTCCATCAGAGGCAGGGCAAGGAAGCAGTAATCGAAGAAGTAGTAGCAGTAGTTGTTCTTCTTCTTCTTCTTCTGCTGCTGCTGCAGCAGCTGGTGGCTTCTTCCCCCTCCTCCTCCTCCTCGTCGTCCTCCTCCTCCTCCGTCTGGTGATTGTTGAAGATGTGGATGGAAGAACAAGAAGAAGGGCAGGGGAGGGAGAAGAACGATCGTTGATTGCGGCCCGTTTGTGGTGGCGAAGAAACGGAAAAGGAGTGGCGAACGATCTGAGGCCGGTCTGGCCGGACGAGCGGAGGACGGGGTCCACCACCACCGCAACCTTGCTCCGTGGGGCCTCGACGTCGGCCACAGGTCGGCGGCCTGCGGGGCCCACGCCTGTGCAATGGATCTTGGGTATGGAAAGATCTTCACCGGATATGTTTGGTTTAAAAGTGAGATTAGTTGTGGTGTGTATTTTTTAATAAAATATATGATTTGTGATGGTTGTAATTTTTATTATTTAAAATTATTTGATAAATATATTAAATATTGTAACAGTATAGTGATAATAACTCTTTTAAATTGAACTTTGAATTTTAATATTAGTTTTATATAAACTTTTATATATTATTATTATGCATAAAATTTAACGTATAATTTTTTATCATATAATGTTGATTTTATTTATTTTATTATTTTTAAATTTAATTCTATTTAACTCTTAAGTTTTATTTAAGGTCAACTTCAGTTAATTTTAGGAGTTAAGTAAAATTAAAATTAAAACTATTTTCATAAATGAAGTTAAAATTACATAATAATTAAGGTAATAGAAATTTACATGTTAAAATTTGTCTAATAATAATGATGTTAGAATTAATTTTACAAGTCAACTATAATTTATTTCAAACGAAACGTTAAAGTTAGTTAAAACTCTTTTAAAACGTAGTTTTTAAAAAAAATGCAGATTTCTTGCCCAATTTGATGATATCCACAAAATTTATGTTTCTTATTTATTCATTTATTACTTCTTATTGTAAATGTTTAGTGTGATGATCATGTTTGAATTTGAATTTCATAATTCGGATATTCTGATTCCGACATTCATTATTATAAATGTTTAGTGTGATGATCATGTTTGAATTTGAATTTCATGATTCGGATATTCTGATTCCGACATTCATTATTATAAATGTTTAGTGTGATGATCAGTACGTTCTAATTTGAAATTTTTGATCGAGATTTTCCGGATTTGGTCGATTGACTTTTCCTAACATTTTTATGCCGTCCATAATTAAATTATCTAATTTTAGATAAATTTATCAGACTTTAGTTTGGATATTTGAATTATTGTATGTGAAGCAGCTAACTGCACTTTAGCCATAATAACACGTCAATCGGTTTAATGTATGGAGATCAAGTTTAAATTAATATATGATAAATTATTTTCTTTATTATCAATTAATTTTTTTAAAAATATTTCACATGATATTGTATTTAATGATTGAGTGATTGCATGGTACATGTACTTCACAATCGATTTGCTTGCGATAGACGCAACCAGATCGAATACGTCAAACTTGGAATGGTCATGTGTCTAATTAAATCAAATCAAACCACGTACAAGAACAATAAAATAAAATTTATATCTTAGAATGTGTACGGATACATGTAAATTTATATAAAATTAAAATTTAAATAATAATTTTTAAACACAACTATGAGTAGACTTGTCAATGGGCAGTACGGCCTGGCCTAGTACAAGACTACCGGTGGATCGTGGACTCACAGGATGGGGGAGTCGAGGAGGGTCGGAGGGGAACACCGGTCACTAGGTTGCGGGAGGGGGGGACTCGGTTGTCGGGTCGTGTGACTGGCGAGGTGAACGGTCGTGTGGCTGGCTGGGGGGATGGGTCGCTAGGTCATGCAACTGGCAGGGTGAACGGTCGCATGCGTCAAGAGGACTCAACGGGTCGTGTTGCTGGTGGGGGGATAGGCCGTCGGGTTGTGCAGCCGGCGGGGTGAACGGTCATGTACGCGGGAGGAGGCAGAACAGGTCGTGTGGCCAGTGGGGGGACTGGCCACAGGGGTGAACAGTCGCGTGCGTTGGTGTGCAGGAGGGGGTTGAACAGGTTGTGTCACCGATGGAGGTGATGGGCCGCCAGGTTGTGCGGCCGGCAGGGTGAACGGTCGTGTGCGAGGGAGGAGGCAGAACGGGTCGTGTGGCTAGCGGGGGGATTGGCCGCTAGGTCATTGGGCCGACAGCCGGGGTGAACAGTCGTGTGCGTTAGTGTGTGGGAGGGGGCTAAACAGGTTGTGTGGCCGACGGGGGGATGGGCCGTCGGGTCATTGGGCCAGCAACCGGGGTGAACGATCGCGTGTGCGGGCAGGCAGGATGGGCCAATGGGGAACCATGTCTGGGTCGGTTGCCGGGTCACAGCTTGCAAGGTGCAACGCAGCAACGGTCAACACGCTTTCGCCCAATGGGCAGCCCACTTCTACGCAATAGGCGGCCCAATTCCGTGCAACAGGCAGCCGGCTGTCGCCTCAACGACTCAACCAACTTTTCTCTATAAATTGAGGGAGTTGGATTTTGTTTTTCACCCAACTCACTCCTCATCTCCTTCACTCTAAATTCTCCAAACTCTAATCTCAATTCTCAATTTTTCAAATTTTCTCATTCAAGTCACAAACAATGTTGCACTACCAAGGCCAAAGTTATGGAGGCTATGGATATCCTGAAACTAAAGTAACACTGTTAATAGGAATTACTGGAGTTTCAACTTCAACTGTGTCGCTGAGGAAGTCTCGAAAGAGAGCTTCCATATGATCAAAGTATACAATCATGATGAAAACTATGGCGGACAGCACAGAAGAGGAACGAGCCTTCTGCAACTTCTGTAACACTGACTTCTCTTACAAAACGTCTTGCGGTACAGGTTATTTAACTAGGCATATTAGTACATGTGAAAATTAGAATAAGGATAAAACAATTCAAACCCAACTTTCTTTTACTCCTGAGGGTAGTGTTAGTTCATGGACTTATGATTCTGAAAGAGCTAGGGACTTGCATGCTAGATTTATTTGTTTAGAAGATTTACCAATAAGTTTTGGAGGAAATAAACGTTTTGATAATTATATTAGTAAAGCATATTGTCCGCAATATAAACGTGTATCTAGAAATACAATTAGGATATTATGATTTCATTTAATAAGTTTAGATTAGAACGTATTAATGTTATAAGTACAATAATGACATGTATAGCGTGCATTTCAGATATTTAGTTAGGTAGAACTAAAGATGGGTACATAGCTGTAACTACATATTATATTGATCAAAATTAGATTTTACAAAAAAGATTAATAGGATTTAGAAAAATTCAACATTCATATACTGCTAAAACAATTTTTGCAAACATTATGGAAAATTTTAATTTATATAGAATTAGAAATAAAATAGGTAGTATAACTTTTGATAATGCAGCTAATTATACTGCAACAATACCAATGTTTAAAACTAGAATAAGTCCAACAAATGGTTTTAAATTATTTCACCAAAGATGTATGTGTCACATAATTAATATTATTGTACAATTAAGTGTAAAAGAAATTAAAATTTATATTGAACTTATTAGGAATGCTGTAAGTTTTATAACTAGTTCAGGAAAGCGGCAGTAACAATTTGATGAAACATGTGATACTTTTGAAATACCGCATAAAAAATTCTCTTTAAAT
>JAMKPZ010001766.1:0-38828 GCA_024699675.1 Amphibolis antarctica | reverse complement strand
GTTTACTTTTCACGTAGGCTTTTTTAACGAGTATTTGTTTTTCAATTTTTAAAATTATTTACAACGGTATTATATATTATTGTATAAATTTTTATTACCTTAATTACTATGTAATTTTAACTTAATTTACGAAATTAACTCAACTTTCAGTTTTATATAATTTTCAACTTTAAGTTCCACTTATGAATTTAAGGACTTTCGGCAATTAGAGGTTGGAGGCGTCTCTTGCCGCATTCCTCGGTTGGTCCAAAATATGATGTTGGGAAGTTCAATTGCATGAGGTGTCGTTTGTCGATGCATCAAATAAATCAAACTCAAGAAGAGAATTGTAACCTGCACAAAATTTGTCACGTTTGTCTGCTTTTTCTTAAGAACTACTTCTAACCGTGTCAATAGTTAGAAGCTGTCGCAAACAAACAGATCCAAAATTTAGATTAAATTCACGGTCAAGATTTCGACAATGGGTGATCCAACTACGAGGGACGGAATCTTTTACAACAGTTTGAAGTGTAAACTTCTGTTATAAGTTTTCTAATAGCTCGTACGTACAGGCCGTCATCTTAATATGCATTTATTGAATCATATGTGTAGATAAAAGTAAGATGTTATTGATAAATTTAACATAATAAGATAAGAATTGATTGATATTATCGGTAATATAATATTAAAACTCGTAGTACTTATAATCTTGACACACGAGAGGATAGAACAAAAATAAGATATATATATGGCTATTACAACATATTTTATAAATTTGAATTTGATTTTACAAAAAAATTGATGGAATCTAAGAAAGTTGTTTATTTGCATACCACTTAAAACGTTTCTACTGTAACGAGAAATGTTTTTTAATCGTTCCACATCATCTTCAATAGGAACATATAGATATAACAAAATCCTTCATCATGCTCTTCAATATTTTAGAGTTCTTTCAAAGAAAAAAAACTTTTAAAATAAAATCCCAGCAATTTAATTTATTGCAAAATCAAAGTCACGTTGCAAAAGTTAGCTGAAGGCTCACCGTTGTTGCATTGAATGGCTGGGCTCAAATCTACGTTTTGGGGTCGTCTCAACACCTCGATCGATATACGGCTTGTGTAACGTTTAATCGGGTTGGTTCGTGTAACGTTTAATCGGGTTGGTTCGTGTAACGTTTAATCGGGTTGGTTCGTGTAACGTTTAATCGGGTTGGTTCGTGTAACGTTTAATCGGGTTGCGTGTAACGTTTAATCGGGGTGGTTCGTGTAACGTTTAATCGGGTTGATCGTGCGCCTTTAATCGCTTCTCTACTTGCATGTGTTTAAGGGTACGTTGATATCGATCGATGATATCCTCTGCAAAATTTTCCTACGAATATTTCCAGAAAAAAATTGCTGCATAAATAAAAAGGGAATCTTATTCAATACATCAAGATGGAATGAAGAGAGTAAATAAAAGAGAATAAATATTATGCTGACAGCGCTTTTCTATCTCCTTCAATTTTTCTTCCATGTGTGCATCCACAAACAACTCATATATAAAATGCAAAAATTATTTTTGCACAATAAGAATTATTTTCTCAAACAACTCGCAATGGAAGCTAGCTGAAGCATAATGGGACATGTACGTAGTGTTGACAGAAGGATAAGTTCAAAACGTTTGGGATCTAGTTTGAGAACTAAAATTTAATAGAAATTTATCTACTTAAAGACCTTTAATAAAGAAACAATGCTTATGCAATTGAAGTAAATTACATATCATGTTTTTAAAGTCAATCAATCTGCTCTTTACGAAAGAATAGGAATAATAATACTTTTAAGAATAAAACTTGAGATTTTCCGATTAATGCTTTACATTTTAAATTTTTTTTGTTTGTTTTACAACTTGCTATAAACTCCCAAAAGTCTATTGGACGACTAGGAAGAAGGTCATTTACAGTATAAATTCAAGATCAATGTTCACGAATGTGTGAATATTTTAACACTTTCCTATACTTATGATTAGCCCTTGAGACGACAAGTGACTTCTTTTACATTATTTAGGCGATGTGCTTAAATTAAAATAACTTATGAGACATGTCTCGTAAATGAAACTTTGATATCATGATAAAATACACTCCCAAAAATCCATTGGACTATTAGGAAAGTCATTCACAATATAAAGATCAAGGTACATGGGTGAATGGGGAGGAGCGGATCCAGGCGGGTGAATGGTAAAATTCACTATTTCAATACAACTTTTTTGAACATGGTAGTTGTATTAATGAAAAGCTGTGAGTGCCACTTCTGGGGAACCAGCTGGATATGGTGTTTGCAACCTTTTGAACCATAGGCAACCAATGAGAAAAATACTAGCTAGTATCATTTGGAGCAAACAAGTGCAAGGCGAAAATGCAGAAAATTACAGCAAGGATGGAGAGCATCCAAGATCTCCAAAGCCCAATATTGGTACAGGGATTAGTAGTCTCACTGCAGATCGAGAATCCGTCCAGCTCACAAATCTGGTGGATCTGGATTCTTGATGCAGCCAAGACGTACTCCCACCCCTGTTGCAGCGGATCCGGTACGTGGGTAAATGGGGAGGAGCGCGCGAAGATCGATCGACACACAAACTAATCCCATGCAATCAAACCGTTGATCGATCCTTAAATTAATTGTTCTTGATCTGGAACTGAGTGCAGTCTGATCGAGATATGAACTGAATTGGCCCACGAAGTGTGTAGCTAATAGCTGGCTTTTTGCTTTAATAAAATCTACCAAAGCAAAAAAAGTTTACGTAGTTTAATTGATGATGATGATGTAGATTTATATTTCGATTAGAATTCAATTTTGGAAAAGGAAAAAGAAGGCGTGAAGCCGAGGGCCTTTTTATACAAGTCTGACCGTACGATGGCTGGCGTACACATTCACGACGCGCCGGGGGGCTTCCAAAGCGTCGGCTGCTTTCGGTACATGGAAACCGACGGTACGAGCTAGGCGTGGGTGACAGGCCGTAGACTTCAGTCCCCGAAGACGAGACACCGACCCTGACGTCGCCCACCGTCCTCCCATCCCCACTGTCACCACGCTTATGGACGAGACGTGCCCATGCAAGTCAAGCGAAGAAGAGGGAGTGAGATTTTTGCTTCCAGATTTTATTTAAAAATAAAATTTATAAAAAAATTTATTATGTATTTAATAAATAATATAATAAGAGTAGATTTTTTATTGCAGTTATTAGAGAGAAAAATAAAAAAAATTCTATTACTTGAAATCCTATTAGATTAAAAAGGTAAATTTTTAGCTCACCTAACCTATACGTTTTACTAAACAAAGTCGAAGATTTACACTTACGTTGACCGTCTACACGGCTAGCAAAGGTTGCCATTGGAAATGTCACTCATGCAAGGATTAATACGTACAACAAGTACCTTGTTAATCCTTTTTACTACATTGTGAGGGACAAAGAAGATTCTAATTTGAAAAAAAGAAGAAAAAAAGATACTTGTGCATGTAACTGGTGTAGTAATAGCATCACTAAAGCAATATCTTAATGATTGAAAAATAACGTATTAAAATTTATTTCAATTTAACAGATTAGTTCCTAAAATAGTATAAACAATTAAATATCGTATTTTTATGGTTTATAACAGTTTCATTTAATTTTAATTTTTTTAATTTATTATTATTGTATAAATTTTTATTACCAAAATTACTATATAATTACTATATAATTTTAACTTTATTTAACTTTTAAAACTAAAAATAACTGCGACTAAACACACTTTACATAAAAAGAATGGCAGTATACGTTTACGTGTTTTTAGTCCTTTTTTTTTGTAGGCAGAGGGCAGTCCTTGCAATCTTCCCACCGACGTTAAGATACGTCTGTCCTTTCCACCGCCTTTCATGACTCCGCTTGACCCACCAACGGCCTACGCAGATCCAAGCAAATCTGCAATGATAGAAACGGAAATCAACTTTCCATTTGTTTTGTTGGAGCGTACAGTAGCTACTAGTTATCCCGTCTCATATTTTTCGTTGAGATATAAATCCTGACAACAACATATTCTCTTATTTCAAACAAAAACACATAATATTATGGTAGAAAAGACAGGAACTAAATTTTTAACATAATTTTTTAAAATATTAAAAATATTTGATAAATATTATTATAACGTATAGTAAAAAAAAAATTATTTTTTTTGGCGACATGTATGCAACCAACGGTAATTTTCCCTTTGGGGGCCGGGTGGTAGAGAGTTGAATGGTCAAATATCCAGAAGCTTGTTTCAAGAATCTCGGCTCCTGTTTTTTTAAAAAGTTATTATTGTAAGATAATTTTATTGTATTATTAAAATTTCAAATCTAAAGTCATAAATTAATAGTATTTTTTAAATTATTTAAATCTCAAATTTTTTTAATTTTAATTTGACATAAACCTTTATACATCATCTTTATTATATAAACATTTATATACATATCTTCATCCCGTAATTTAATATTTAACGTCAATAATATTTATTTTACTATTTTTAAATTTTAACAGTCTATTATTATTAAAATTAATTTTACAAAAACAAACTTTCAATTTTTATTCTAACTCGCACTCCTCGCACGCAGTGTCCGCCTCTCGCACTATCGCCTTTTCGTTTTGGGTCACCGGGTCTGGCAGACACGGGGGTGGAGCCCAACGCTCTGAGCGGCAACGGCAGTGGATAATAATAATACGTCATTCAACCACTGCTTTCTTCCTCGTCGATCAGCAGTTGTCGATCCACAGCTCCCAAAGCTCGCCTCTCTTCTCACCCTCACTCCCATCGTCTCGTTCTTCTCACCTTTTACTCCCTTCACTGTGTGTAAGTAGCGGTCCGACCGAACCAGCTCCGGTATCGAGAGAGGAGTGAGTACGTACGAATCTCACCGAAAGCGCGCGATCCTCCGGCTCCTTCCTCCCTTTGCTCCTCATCCCTGATCATGTTGAGCTGAGATCGATGGTCCCATGTCAAGCCTCCTCCTCCTCCTCACTTCATTTCTGCTTTGGACGACTCTCATCATCAACCACCTCCAGCCGGCGGCTACGACTAGTCCTGCAGCTTCCGCCGAATGGGAGGCCTTCACGTCTCGGATGGCTACGGTATGGGAACCCCCAATGCCCCCAACCACTATACTTGTCATCTTCACGTACTTGATCGAAATATATATACATCTAGCGCTACACAAGTTGGCTACGGTTTGCAGGGAATGTTTGTGGTAGACAAGATCCGGTTGGGGTCGACGCCCCCGAGCTGCCATAACAGGTGCAGCAGCTGCAGTCCGTGCATGGCCGTCCAGGTACCGGCTATGCCAGCGGAAAAGGAAGGGGCACGGCCCGGTTTGGGGAGGAAGATGGCGTTCCCTGTGGATGGAGGCGAAAGAGCAGGAGCTGCGTTCTTCAGAGGATACCCCAACTACAAGCCCTTGGGGTGGAAGTGCCGCTGCCAAGACCACCTCTTCAATCCATAGACCATAGAGAAGCTTTCTTCACTTGATTGGATGCCGCATCCTAATCGCAAGACAATCGACCTCCCCCCTCTACCATCCATGGATCAATGTGCTTTTATGTTATTTTCTTTTAGTTTGCACAGGTGTGTGTGTTTATTTCTTTGGTTACTGGGAGCACTGAAACAGTCACTGAGATGTCGACGCTTTGGCATTAATTATTACACACTGATAGAAGCTGTGTGTGGGAAACCTGTCGGTGCTTTTCTTTCCTGAGACGACAACCCCATCTTCTTTCGTTATATCTTTGAAAAATATAAATAATAATAATAAATTTAATTTATTATTTTTCATAAACTTCACCCAGCCTTTTACATTCCAAGGATTTTAATGTTAATGTTAAATAATCAATTAGGGTTTGACAGAAATATAAAATTATTATTTAGAATAAAATAAAAATAAAAATGATAATAAAAAGTTCGCACAGTAATTTGAAAAATAAGCATTGATATCGCCTTTTATACTAACCAACTGAAACGAAATTTTAAATTTTTATTTTCAATTTTTCGCAAAGCACTAACAACGATATCTTTGGGGAAAACATTTTCCTTTTTGAGAAATTCTAGATGACACGAAACCCCTCATAATAAAAGCTACAAAGATTTTCATTTTCAAAAAATTTTCTAACCAAAAGTAAGCAATGTTAAAGATTTTATTGAATAATGAGGTGATATTCATTGTTGATTTTGCAAAGATTAAATCATTTCTTGCAATGTATCTATTTCAAATAAAAGACATGATAATAGAGCGCCAAACATGCTTTGAGAGGGTAAATTTTGAAAAATACAGATGTGATAAGATAATGTAGAGAAAATCGTCTTACAATATAAAAGGCGTTTGTTCTTGGAATTGTCTTGCAAACATGCCTAGATAGTGTTTGTTTAAACTCTTTTTACTATATATACACCTTCATTTTTTTGCTATATATCGTAATAGTGTACAGTAACATTAAACAGATAGTTTTAAACATTAAAAATTAACAATTATTCAAAATTTACATTGTAAATCATATAATTTCTTAAAAAATATAAAACTTACTTATTTAATTCCACCGTTTAAACAAACACTACCTTAGGTAAGGGACGCATCATTTTACATTTCAAGGATTAATTTCAATCCTAATAGAAGCTGCAAAAGTGCAAAATCCATTGGACTCTTGCAGTTATTTTTATTTCACATTCAGTTTTTTTAATTTAATAGTTCTTCACAATTTTTAAATATTTTGGAAGAATATAGGACAAAGCAATAATAATGATGATGATGATAATCGTAGATTACTGTGCTCCTACAGATGTAAATGAGAATAGCAATACACAATTGCCATTGTTGAACCTAGCCTGCACAATCGTCAGAAACGAAAAAACAAAAAGAATGAGGTGGTCCGCTTGTTGGGCTAAAAGAAAATTGTAGCCTCGGACTTTGGGCCGCTTGTTGGGCCAGCCCTGATTCAAGGAAGAGAAATGGAAAAGGGCATGGTGGAATCATGGGGGATCGGAGGCCACGCCGACCTCACTCCATCCTGTGGTTGTGTCGCAGGACCAACTAAATAATCCCCACCTGTCGTTATAAATGGAATACAAAATACCTCGTCATAAAACCACAGGATGGAGATCTGCAATGAATGACGAAGTACGTCACAACCACCACGGTATCGTTCAAATAGTAGAAACCAAACACTTCTACAGTAAAAGGGTGGAAAAGCTCGCTCAGAAATCTACGGGAAGCGACAACTCCGTCCTCCTCCCTGTCACCCTTGGGACCATCAGCACCCGCCGCTCCTTCGCCCTTTTCGATGTCGAGCACATTACAATTAAGAGGAAGAGCAAAGGAATTGATTGCAACACCTGCGTTCGAGTTCAGTCCAATGCAAATGAGCTTAAGGATTTTCTGTCTACCAAGTACATGTAGCGGTTTAATTTTGGTTTAATACATCACCCAACTATTGAATAATATAAATGCTTCGATCTACCAATCTATAATTCGGCCACTAATTTCTTAACCGTTGGACAGAATTGAGCAAGCATTACAAACACTTATCAAGCATTAATTAATCCAAAACTGTTAGTTTGTGTTGAGAGTATGTGAACCAAAACTTACGGCTTCCCTGAGATCTCCCCGAAACGAAGAGAAAAACATTTATGTACGTTGTTCAGTACAAGAGGGCAAGGGTACGTGGATTTAATTAGCACGGTCAGACATGTATTAATGTTGAGATCAAATTGCATGTGACTCGAGATTCTTGAGACTCCTCCGACGGCCCCGCCGGAGCCGTACACACCAGGTTGGTTACGTCGACGCAAAGGAGAACGCACTCGCCGGCGCGAGATCTTTGTTGCTGCAGGCCGCCATTTCTTTTTCATGTTGGTTGCCTCAAAACCCGCATGCATGCATGCTGCTGCTGCAGCCCATGGATGCAGCTGCCAAGTGAATTGCCGATAGTTTTTTTCTTCTTTTTTTACAAAAATAAACTTCACCTCACTCGGCGGGATCTACGATAAATTCCCATGTCTTCCGACACCGCAAACCAAGAAAAGTCTCATGTGACTCGAGATATTAATGAAATCTTAAAAAATCTTTCGTGTATTTATTTTTTTTATTTCATGGAGAGGACCGCAGATTTATCTCTGCCGTACCATCATCTATTGTGATGGTACCCGAACAGGCAACATTGATTGTTGGACAGCTGTCACCGAAATCAATTTATTGAACGAAGACGATCCAAGATCTGTTTTTCAAATCCCGATCTAATAATTTTAGAGTAATTATGCTCCAAACAAATGGTACAGAGAATTTATATCTTTTTTTATTATATATCATAATCATATATAATAATATTTATCAAATATTTTATATTAAAAATTTATATCGTAAATCATATAATTTAAAAAAAATATAAACTACGTTATCTAATTTTACCGTAACGCTACCTATGTATTTTAGCTGCATCAAAGTTTGATTTATCTAATTTTAGAACGTTCTGAAATGACCTTTACGTGTCGAATCAGGCGTACGTGCAATATGACCTTTGATTTTTTTTCAAAAAAAAAACGCACACTCTTTTCGTTGTAATATATTTTCAACGTACGACAAAATATTTATTTTTAATACGTAATTCTTTTCATTGTAATATGTTTTCAACGAATTTTTTCACTTATTTCTATTGCAGTTTTTTTAAAAAAAAATTGAATATTTTTGTTTCAACATTCTTATTTTGACAACTTTTGAACCGTCTGGTACAGTCAGAACTCTTTTTATTGTAGCGTTTTTCACGAGGTTTTTTTAAAATTCATCTATCAATTGATCTTAAAGTTTGTGAAACATTTTACTGTATAAACGTATGTTACATTGTTTTTACGTAAAGAAAAACGTAAAAGAGCAACTTCATGTGTTCACCTACGTGTCGAGTACACATTAATTTTTCTTTTTTTAAGTTTTTGAACTTAAAAACCTTTTTTTACAGTTTTTTTTTCGTAACAACAGTTGTTACCCTTTTTTAGGATTTTTGTTTTAATTGATTTTAGGATAAAAAATTAATATGGTATGAAATTTTTATTAAAGTCTTTTTTCGTTAATTTGCTTTACATAATTTTTGTTAACCGTGTTTTCAAGAAGATGTTTATTGTTTTTTTAACAAATTTGATATGAATGAATTTTAAAAAAAACATTCTCTACTTGCGTTTTTTTGAAACCACGGAATCTTTCTTTTGTTGCTTTTTTTATTTTTTTTGTTGAATTTATTTTTAACGAATTTGTTGTTATTTTCCTGTAAAAAAAAATACCGTAAAAATCTATTTTAGCATTTAGTAAATTATTGTAGAGAGTGTAAACAATAATGAAGTTAAACTCCTTTTTACCCAACGAGCCTTAGCCAAGGCAAGTTCAGACTCAACTTGCCTTTAATTAAAAGCCTCTGTTATGCATAGCTGGAAAAATATTTCTAATTAATATCGTAATAGCCTTGGTGCATTTTGTACTACTTTAACTCATCATATAATCAGGTCCAAAACTTTGAGATATGACCAAATTCGTGAATTTTTCCTCTGAAACTTTTTGTACATAAACCTTTGAGAGTGTAAAACCTCGGAAGGAAAGCTCTTATGGAAGTTTCTAAATCATCCTTCGTTATCTCTAAAGATTTTTAATATAAGATTATTTTTCTCAACACATATTAAAGTACGGTTTGATACAAATGACAATTGTGGAGAGATACATTAAACGCTTCACATGCAAAATGCTGAAAGGCTTGCCCTCTTTGTCGAGCAATTTAATGCATGCGAGATATGATATCAATCCGCCCAAATGCTGGAATCAAATTGGCCTACCAGAATTGTATGAGCTTGCAAAAGTAAAATAAAATATGTCAAACAATCCGACATCGTCACAATGCACTTCAGATACAGCCAAACAGTGATGCCTCAAAAGTACAATATCTTGAGTTTCATATGTTCTTGTACAATAAATTAAATAAAAGTCTGGGACCAACCGAGATGGCATTGTACGATGTTTAATGCAGTGTTTGTTTAAGATTCAGAATTAATTAAAAAAATTGAAGTTTTCGTTTTTAAAAAAATTATATAAATTTGTTATATAATTTTTTGATATATAATGTAAAAGATGTTTGATAAATGTTACTTTTCACAGTTGATCAATGTACATGGAAAAAAAATTGATATACATAATAAATAATTCTTTAACAAACAAATCCTAAGACTAACAACAAAGCTACGAATTTCATATTATGGGGTTAATAAATTAGGGGAAGCAATTAAGTTCAATTAATGTTGAAATAAATTACAAGTTGAAGAATACCAATACCAATGGAAGGATTAATATGAATTTTTTAAAACGTACTCTAACAACTTTGATTTCACTACGTTTCTAATTTGATGATAATGAACATCAATATATATATATATATATATATATATACATGTATTGACCTTAAGTGAAAGTTTGAATTATATATATATATATATATATATATATATACATGTATTGACCTTAAGTGAAAGTTTGAATTCCTATATATTCAAGTGAGTTGTATTTTAATTACTACATAACAAAATTACTTATCTTGTACAATCCTAATCTCACCAAATAATCTTTTTGACCATAGTAGGTAGCTCTCTGCATACCTTTATAGTTGCAATGAATTGAACTTTTGCTGTAGACAATTAATGTAAGATCATTTTACAATTTGGATTGTCATGTTACAATTCTTCCTACATATATAAGTAATCAAAACTAATGATAAAATTAGGAGTTTCATATTAAGGGGTTAATAAAGGAGTAGGAAGATCAATTTAGAAATGAAATTGAAAAATACTAACACTAATGGTCGGATTAATATTTGGTTATATATAGGGAAATAATAGATGAGTCATGGAGCTCGATCCTACAGAAGAAATGACAATGGTAAACTATAAGGTAGATCTACATAACCAATAGAAGAAGATATTAGAGTTGAAGATAAATTAATGTTGACAAAAAGATTTTAGAAATATAAAAATATGAGAAAGAACAGCTAAGGTTTGAGGGAAAAAAAGGGAGAGTAAAAGTTGTTTAATTAATTAAGAGAGAAATAACATTGATGTAGCAGTTTCTTTAATTGTCATTTTTTTCGATATTATTTTATTTAATTTAAATCTAAAAAAGGTTTATTTATTGTTGAAATTTTACGTAAAAGAGGTCTATTTTAAAGTTATATGATCGAGATCGTTCATCACATTCAAAATTCATGATATTATTTAATCAAGCGCTTATTCACCTAAACGGATTAATTCATTTGGATGGACGCCAGTAATAACATAAAAACAAATGTAATCATGGAATTAAAATTTCCAGAATTTTAAAAGAAATATGAAAATGAATTAACATCATATCACACATTTTATGTATCTATATACTTTCTGTCAAAATTCCATCTCAAAATCTATTAGTAATGAGTGAAAGAATCCTTTATATATTAAGTCCAATTTATTTTTTACATTTATTAATGTAAGACTATTTTTTACACTTTCAATGACATTATTAAAAGCGTTCAAAAAAGCTTTAATAGTATCATATATATATATAGTACAAAAGCATCCACCATACATTGATACTGTTTTATTGACTTCATTGTACATTTAATACATATTTTGATACTCATACTTTCTAATTGTATTTATAATTAGACGTTTCAGTGGGCCATGTTGTGCTGGCATGGCCCAAAATGTTTCTGGCTCGAACACCATTCGTGTCAGGCTGTGTTGTGACTTGCACAGTTATTTTTGGCTCAAGCACAATCCATTTGGATAATGTCGATCAACCGTGTCAATCAACTGTATCATTGATCGTGTCAAACTGTGTTGGGTCGTGTCAAATGGCGTCGTTTGTTTTTTTAATATTTTATTTTATAATTAAAAAATAATATAATGTTAATATTATATATTTATATGATTATTAATTATAATAAGTTTAATAATTAATATAGATTATTTAATATGCTATTTCAAACCACCAAACTACATACAAATGATACAATTCATAACTTAAAAAAATATATAATTTTGACATTAAGTTTATGAAAAAATTGTAAATGATATTTTTGATACAAATACAAATATACAATACATTGTACAATGTACAAATTTGTCAATTTGACTTACAAATGATTTAAACAATTGTAAAACATAAATAATAATAAATTGAAATAAAATTAAATTTTCATTATTACAATTGAAGAATAAAAAATTTAAATTTTAAAATGAAAATTTATAATTTTACATTTACAATTACAAATGTCAGGACGCTCAGTCCTCCACAGCTCCACTAATCCACTTGTTGGATGCTCGTTGTCGTTGGAGACTTGGAGTTGCAGACTCTCACGCCTATCGAAGTTGAAAATTCCAGTACAAAATAGGCATGACCCAGCCAAGCACGAGACTACGAGGTGGGTCATGCGAGGGGGGAGGGGAACACCGGTCGCCAAGTCGCAAGAGGGGGGGAATAGTCGTCGAGTCATGTGGCCGGCAGGGTGAATGGTTGCGTGCGCGGGGGGTTGAATGGGTCGTGTGGTTGGTGGGGTGGATGGGCCGTCGGGTCGTGCAACTAGCGAGGTGAATAGTCACGTGCGCCAGTGCATGGGAGGGGGTTGAACGGGTCGTGTCACCGACAAGAGGGATGGGCCGCCAGGTTGTGCGATCGGCGGGGTGAACGGTTGCATGCGCAAGAGGGGGAAGAATGGGTTGTGTGGCCAGCGGGGGGACGGGCCGCCAGGTCATTGGGTTGGTAGCTAGGGTGAACGGTCGCGTGCATGGGAGGGCAAGATGGGCCACTAGGGAACCGTGCCTAGGTGGGCCCTGGGTCACAACTTGCAAGGTGCAATGTAGCAACGATCGGGTAGTCAGGGTTGGTGTCTAACGGGCTGACCACGCAATGGGCGGCCCACTTCCACGCAACGGGTCGTCGGTTGCCGGGTGAAATGGTCGGCTACTGCCTCAATGGCTAAACCAACTTTTCTCTATAAATTGAGAGAGTTGGATTTTGTTTTTCACCCAACTCACTCATCATATCCTTCACTCCAAATTCTCCAAACTCCAATCTCAATTCTCAAATCTCTATTCTCAATTTCTCAAATTTTCTCACTCAAGTCACAAACAATGACACACTACTAAAGTCAAAGTTCTGGAGGCTACAAATATCCTCAAGAAAATTTTCCTGAAGTTGAAGGAACGTCATCAATGGAGATTACTAAAGCTTCAACTTCAACTGTGTCACCGAGAAAGTCTTGGAAGAGAGCTTCCATCTGGTCAAAATACACAATAATGATGAAAGCTATGACGAACGGCACAGAAGAAGAACGAGCCTTCTACAACCTCTTTAACACCGACTTCTCTTGCAACACGTTGGGCGGTACTGGTCATTTAACTAGGCATATTAGTACATGTAAAAATAGGAATAAGGATAAAACAATTCAAACGTAACTTTCTTTTACTCCTGAGGGTAGTGTTAGTTCATAGACTGATGATTCTGAAAGAGTTAGGGACTTGCATGCTAGATTTATTTGTTTAGAAGATTTACTAATAAGTTTTGGAGGAAATAAATGTTTTGATAATTATATTAGTAAAGCATATTGTCCATAATATAAATGTGTATCTAAAAATACTATTAGGTCAGATATTATGAATTCATTTAATAAGCTTAGATTAGAACTTATTAATGTTATGAGTACAATAATGACATGTATAGCATGCACTTCAGATATTTGGTCGGATAGAACTAAGAACACGTACATAACTGTAACTATACATTATATTGATCAAAATTGGATTTTACAAAAAAGATTAATAGGATTTAGAAAAATTCAACATCCACGTACTGCTGAAACAATTTTTACAAACATTATGGAAATTTTTGATTTCTATGAAATAAGAAATAAAATAGGTAGTATAACTTTTGATAATACAGCTAACAATATTGCAACAATACCAATGTTTAAAACTAGAATAAGTCCACCAAATAGTTTTAAATTATTTCACCAAAGATGTATGTGTTACATAATTAATATTATTGTACAGTCAGGTGTAAAAGAAATTGAAATTTATATTGAACTTATTAGGGATGCTGTAAGTTTTATAACTAGTTCAGGAAAGCGGCAGCAACAATTTGATGAAACATGTGATACTTTTGAAATGCTGCATAAAAAATTCTCTTTAAATGTTCAACATAGGTTGAATTCATTATATTTAATGTTAGAAAGTGTATTACCATATGAAAGTCCAATAATGTCTTTGTATAATCATCATTATTGTGATGATTATCAAAAACAATTAACTAAGAATGATTTTAAAATTGTAAAATATTTTGTTGAATTTTTAAAACCTTTTTATGATGCAACGGTTAGATTATCAAGAATTTATTATTTTACATCTGTCTATACGTTGCATCATTTATATGATATTTCACGAAGTTTTAATAAATATGAGGCATATCTATTTTTTGAACTAATAGTAAATAACATGAAACAAAAAATTTAAAATGTTGGAATGAAATCCCTACATTATATATTTTGAGTGCATGCTTAGATCCTAGGTGTAAAATAAGATATGCTAGTAAATTAATTAGGGGAATACAAATGAGTTTAGGTGTAAATTTAAGATTAAATGTTAGTACAATAGAAGAATAATTAAATCAAATGTTTGATTTATACACACAAAGATATGGATTAAGAATAGAATATTCTCCTCCACCAACGTTCACAATACAATAATCAAATGTTGGACCATCTTTAGATTCTTGGGCATTTTTACAAGATTCAAGATTTAATGAAGATATTCCAATATCATCATCATATAATTATAATCCTATACTATCTAGACAAGAATTAATTGGGCTGGCCATCGGGTCATAATGTCAGGTCCTAAGAAGAATCATGTTGATAAAAATTATGTCACTGATCGACATAAATAGTATTTTTTTGGTATCACGTGCCGTACCTGAATTGACCTATTAATGATATAAGTCATGTTATGTTAACACAAAATTTGTGTCGTACGCATGACACAGCACGACTAACAAGTTTACTCACAATAGACGGTCGTTCCTCCCTCCTCTCCTCATCGTGGCCGTTGTCCATTAAAGTTGCAGACTTACAGTGTGTGCAGACGTAATATACGACTTTTAATATTTTATTGGATACCTTGTAAACGTTTCGCCAACCCAGAATGTTTAGATAAACGTTCCGAACTTGTCGTCGAGTCTCACCTCCACCCTCTCCTCGCCCGCTCCGTCGATCTGTGCCCCCCTCCCTTCGTCCCTTCCATCGATCCGTGTTGTGCCCCCCTCACCTCCTCCGCCAATCCATGTCATTCGCGCCGTTAGAATTGTGCGGTGCCATGTCATTCTAATTTTTCCAATTCTATTGTGTTGTAGCACAAAATCCTTAAAGTGTAGTTCAAGCATTACTCAAAATTTCATATTGGCTAGTCAAATCATGTTGGTGACCGTGTTGGGCCGTACCAACACGATTTGGCCCAACCTATTTTAAATCTCTAGTTATAATTGCTAGAAACATGATAAGCAAAAGTACTAGTATAACATGTGAGCTTAAATTTTTAGGCATATAATTAATCTTACATTTTCTAACACCAAGCATGTCAATTCCTTCCAAGTCCTTGGATTTAATTAGCAAGATATTTAGTAATTAACAGTGAAGTGTATATATCTTAATGGGTTCGGCCATAGACTTTTTATTATACATACTTATCTTATTTAGCCTAATTAATTAATACAACACGTAGTTAGTTAGTTAATTGATTGATTTATAGATGAAACAATATATTCAGAGGGAAGTTGGTAGGAACTGCGCCTTCTCGATCGATCGATCTCTGCCAAATCGTTTCCATTAACAGCCAGCGTTTCACAATCAATTAATTAATAATCAATCCACATACATGCATGTGTAATTAGTTAATGGTCCATGTTTGAGCGACCTCACAAGTAAAATTAATTCCTCCCATGCGCATGATTGGTATTGATGTCCACTCGTCACCAACCAACACGGATGTATGCATGATGTGTCCGCGGCGTTGATGGGGGTCGATCCCACGACCAACATCCAACCGCTGCATCTGTACTTGTTAGTAGGCGCGCGGAAAATCACTAAAATTAATTACACGTCTTTCCATAAAGACTCACGATATAAATATTTTAATTTAATTTATAATTTTTAATATAAGATTTTTTTTTTTTCAACGTATTCACCTCACATTCACTGCTGCCGCCAATGAATGATGGCTATCTCCCACTTGATAGCAGTACCTCAACGAAAATAGCATACGTTGCGTGAAGTGCGTTTGTTTGTGTTTTAAATATAGTTTTAAATTTTTAGAGTGATATTATAATAATATTTTGAAAGAACAATACTTTAAAGTAAGAATAATAGTTTACGAGTTAAATTTATTTATTGGAGTAATATTTTTTTAATTTTTTTTAAAATTTTAATTTTATCCTTAAAATTTAGTTTTTTTCGTAAATGTTACTAATAATATTTTAAGAATCTATTTTATTAAAAATATTTTTAAAAATAAATAAAAGTATTTGTAATGTTTCAATTTTATAATTTTATTATGTTAAAAATATTTAAATGCAAATGAATTACGTCAACAAATATAGATTGATATCACAAGAATTTTTAACCGTTATAATGAAATACTTTTAATTTTAAAACTTATAATATACTAAATCAAATTACATTACTCTTGTACAAATGCTCTTAATTCAATCGTAGAAAAAATTTAATAACTAAAATTTTCATAAATAAATTATCAAATGGTGAAAAAATTAATGTTCACTTACAAAAATAACTAAACAAAGAAGAAAAACCAAAATTTGAAAAACAAAGAGGAAAAATGAAAAACCAAAAAATCAAAAAAAAAGAAAACCAAAACCTCTAAAATCTCCTACGAAATCAGTATGCAATGAGGGTGGTCATGTCTTTTGAATTTTGAAGAGCAGCTATTGTTTCAAAGAACTATGGATGAGCGATTCCTTCATAAGGTGAAAAATCAATTACGTTAGAATTAGTACTTTAGGATCCTGAAGCTATCACATTAATTAAAAAAAATATGTTTGTTTACGTAGCCCCAAAAAGAATTCTAATTTACTCCAAAAGTTAAAAGCAGATGCAAATAAACGCTTGAAATCTTGGAACATATTTCCGACGATCCTTGGCCAGTCCCCTCGCCTCACCTTTGCATTCACGCTTATGCCCAAGGAATTTCCAGATCATCAGCCACTGCCAACCCTTGGAAGAAGAAGGATCATGGAGTTGGTTGGCATGTAAACATCAGTAGTTGCAGCATTTTGGGATTCCATGTTTCCAACAAAGAAATCTTCCCCACTTTTTCAAAGGAGAAAAAGGCGTTTGTGGGGCAAATTATTAAAATGAAATTTAAGCATTCAACACTTAACATCAATGATTTTAAATGAATAAAAATGACATTTAATTAATGTTGTTAGTTTAATTATGCACTTGTATTTAAAATGAGAGGACGTACAGTAAAGGAGGATTGAAGAAGAGCTGGAATAAGAAGAAAAAGAATCATCATATCCTCTCGGCTTCAGTGCACATTCAATATATTCATCTCCATGATTTTTTTTTTTTGGTTTATTTTCCTTCCAAAAGCGCTTGTCGTTGTATGTATAACTTCGATAATAACAGCAAACAGAAAGTGAAAATGAGAGGAAGCGATCAATGATCGAACAAGGACAAAGAAGCATTAATTAATTCATGGAAGGGTTCTAAAAGTTGCTGGCAACACCAATGTAATGTACAATCAACATTAATAACAAGTGTGTTTTTTACTATTGGCACTTAGCAGTGTGGTGCACGATCGATTTCCGTGTTTCAGTGGTGGGAAGAAGAGAGCTAGAGGAGGATCCATATGTTAAAATAGTTTTATGTTAATAAATACAAGGATTAAACTTTTTCATTCGGTATAAATTAATTTTTAGATGAAATTTTAATATGGTATTAAAATTAGTTCACGTACTTACAGATACTTGCTGGCGTAAAAATAAATTATAAATGTGGTAAAGTGTAAAATAATTTTATGTTAATTAATAAATATAAAGGTTAAATTTGATGTAATATATAAAGAACCTAATTGATTTTAAAATAAGACGCGCGTAAAAAGATTGAGATTAAAGACTTCGGTGAGAGCTTAATAATAAGTCTCTGACTTTCATAACAGGAGTTTTTTTGGCAAAATGCTTGTAATGATTTACATGGACCCTCTCCTGCACTCACGTCCTTATTGCCAGCTTTAATTTCGAGTTATTTAAATTTGGAAACGTGGGTGCTTACGGCATGCCCGATATTCCCTTGCTTCTTTTCATCTTCGCAATGCAATTAATGGAAGGGTTTTTTGAATCAAGATTTGGATTATTATATATATTACCTGGCGCATGGCAGCAACCAGGGATGCGATAATTGTTGATTGCCAGATAAGAGAACGGAGATCGAACTCATGTACTGTGATCATTAGAGCCAGTTGGTATACAGATCGATGAATGAATGGACAATATATATATATATATATATATATATATATATGTGGTTGGACAACGTACAATTGTATTAATGGGGGATTGTGTTGAATCAAAGGTGCTGATTGGCCTCCATCATATATAAGTGTGTTTGGTACCGCAACCACCGCTCGATCGTAAATTGTTTATCCTCTCCTTAATCAGAAAAGAGGAGGAATTTAACTTGTAAAAAATTACGCACGGTCGAAAACGAAAAGTTCAAAAGAAATTTTAAAAAAGCGAGATTTTGTCCGTGGACAGGAAAACGCGTTCCTGCACGTCGTCTTGCGTCGGGTGGGAAGAAGACGACGACCCATGAGAGATCGGACGGCTCGGAACGCATCCCGTGGATTGACGGTGGCGGGTCGACGAACACTGCAGCTACGTCTACGTGCACCTCCGCGGGCAGCGTCGGCACGTGGGGCCCACCGCTCACATGTGCCCTCCTCTCCCAAACGAGAGAGGAATAAAAAACAAGAAGGGAAAGGGCGTCGTGAGGTGGCAACCATCTTCCAACGGCAACGCCATGCGCCCGCGTTGACCGACTCTCGTGACGTTCGCAGGCACTTGCAACGAGAAGACACGCGACGACGATACCGCCGTCCACAACCAGGGGATCGGATCACACGCATAAACAATGCAGTACAAGCATAATTGCACGTAAAAGTAGATAATATTGAAATGAAGTTATTTTCGTAGTTATTTATTTAGGTGATAAAAATTTATATATAGAAATTTATACAATAATAATGTTGTTAAAAGTAATTTTAAAAATCGAAAAAAGTTAAAATCAAACAAAATTTCAAATACTTGCCTTTAGAGTTGATGTTTTTGATTTTTTAAGTCTTGTTTATTTTAACTTTTGAAAGATTTATTTTAATTTTGTACAAATTTTTATATATTATCGTACAAATCTTTATATACAAATTCTCATTACACAACTTATTATAGAACTTTCCATAGTTTTAAGAACTAACTTTAAAGTAAATGGAATTGAACAGATGGGGTCTAAGGTTAACGATGAGAGCTAAATGGGGGAAAAATCATATATTAAAAATTGAATAAAATTATGATGTTTATATTACTTGTGAATTTTTTCTCACAACTCATTTAATTTTAATAGGATAAAATTCACATAAGATGTCAATGGTACGTTCTGATAAAAAACTCACAAATGCATATAAAGACATGTTAAGAAAAATAATATTTTATTAAAATTAACGAATAAAATTAAAATTATTATATCACTTACAAAAAAAATTTAACTTATAAATTAATTTTAATAAAATGAAATCTACCAGAGTCAACCCATCGGCAAGAACGTGACTACAACGTACCAACCCATACGACTACTACGTGCTTGCTGGATCACACCGACGACGGAAAAGTGGCGGCGACAGGAAGAAGCTAGAGTCGTCCAAGCTGGCCACGATAAGGAAGATAAGTGCAGCACAGCACGTCTTTTTGATGGGAACGAAAAAAAAAAAAAAAGAGTTTCCCAACGTTACCTTTGATTCCAATATTATCAACACCCCTCTTACTTTACTCCATGGTTTCCTTTTGACTTTTGTGGCGCTGAACTCAATTGGGATTTTTTTCTCCCAAAAAGTTATTCTTAGTGATGGATTGGTTCGACGTAAATTCAAAATTTTAATAAGTGTTTTTTAAAAGTAATCTAAATTTAAAATCACTTAATATTATTATTATTATTTAACTTATTTATAAAAAAATTAATGGCCGATTAGACGTCACATCACGTCAGTGATGATGATGGGAAACCATGCAGTGCCACCGAATATGAGTCATACGTGACATGACATTTGCAAAGCAATCAATACCGACAGTTTCATCACTCTTTTATATATATATATATGTTACGAGTTCAGATTTTGTAAGTGTAGTGACGTTATATTTTGAATTATTATATTAATTAATTTATAAAAATTAATTAATTTTTTATTAATTACGAATACAGTGATTAAATTTGAAAGAAGTTTGTAGATTTTTTTTAAAATAATTTGATTTTAATTATGTAGTGTTTAATAAAAATAATTTAGAGTGGATTTCCTTTAACTTAAATATTATATTATGGTGGATTTTAAAAAAAATAATTCGATTTTAACTATGTAATGTTTAATTAAAATAATTTAGGGTGGATTTTTTTTTACTTAAATATTAGGATGAATTTTTTATAAAATAATTCAATTTTTCCTAAAAAAATATTTTGATTAAATATTTAAAAACACTCCATTTTCAATTAATTATTTTCCATATGTCATTTGAAAAGGGAGTGTTTTTAAATATTTAATCAAAATATTATTTAAAAAAAAATTCACCATAATATTTAAGTGAAAAAAAATCCACCATAAATTATTTTTATTAAACACTACATAATTAAAATCAAATTATTTTAAAAAAAATCTACAAACTTCTTTCAAATTTAATCACCGTATTCATAATTAATGAAAAATTAATTAATTTTTATAAGTTAATTAATACAACAGTTCAAAATATACGTATGTGAATGAATTTTTTAAGTTAAGAGAGAAAGAGTACACACGTCTTTTTTGGTAAAGAGAGAGTGTTTTTAAATTTCATTTGCATGAGAGAGAGTGTTTTGTTAAAATGCGTGTCTTTTAATACAATCGTCCGATCGTTTACCATAAATTTTACGTGATGAGAGAATCGGCGTTTTATTGTTTAATAAGTGTTTTTTAAAAGTAATCTAAATTTAAAATCACTTGATATTATTATTATTATTATTATTATTATTATTTAACTTATTTTAAAAAAAATTAATGGCCGATTATACGTCACATCACGTCAGTGATGATGATGGGAAACCATGCAGTGCCCACCGAATACGAGTCGAGTCATACGTGACATGACATTTGCAAAGCAATCAATACCGACAGTTTCATCACTCTTTTATATATATATATATATATATATACGAATGTATGTATATTTTTATATCAATGGCCTACACCTTGAGCTTTAATTGATTAATCTTTGGCCAACTTTTTCTTTTTTGGATCACTTATGACTTATGTCCGTCCTGATAGATTTTTTAGTCTGCATTTGTAATTCTTGCGTTTAGGATTGTTGTTACGTTGTCGTTGAGCTTTACTTTAGTTGTAATAACTGACATTTATCATTAATTTTATTTAAATAATATCTTCACCAAAAAAAAATAGGCGTACACCTCTACACCCTTTCAATAATACTACTACAGCATAATTTTTTTTAAAAATAAAATTTATAATGTGACAAAAGTATAAATATTAACATTAACAACAAGAATTAGTAGAGATATCAATAATAAATGTTTAAGATTTAATTTTAATTATTATATTTCCTTTCGTACACGTAAATTTCACTAGATTGATCTTACATCAGAATTAAACTTTTTTATTTATTTTCGTGATACTAAAAATGACCTGTCAATAATATAATTATTGACATATTTAACGCATCACGCTGCACGATATGTCGTGCAACAAGATCTTCGCTATATTTTTTAAAAGTTAATTTCTATTATATATATATATAATATTTAAAAATATCATTTTTACTACAACATCCGCGTAAGTTGCATATTATAAAATAAAATTTATTTTATAAAGTTTATAATTTGAAAAAAAATTTACCATCAATTTTCAATTCATGTATGAAATCTGCGTATGTCGCATATGAAATTTTTGTGAAAAAACACACAGGTTGAGATTAAATTTTAACCATTCATATTAGCTTCATTACGATTTTTACGGTAAGCATCAATATTTACACTTTTATCATATTTATATTTTAATAGAAATCGCAAACATTATTCTTAACGTGACTAATTAAATATTGCAATCTTGAATTTCAAAAGACAAAGTAAGAGTCCCTGCTTCATTTGCGTCGTTTGTTTATTTAATTACGGTCTATATATTTTTTAACAAATGAAATTAAGGGAGAATTTGTATCTCCTAAAATTTAGTGAAAAGATAGATTTAGAAATTTTTTTATTATTGAAATGTTAAAAATGTAAAATATTTTTAATTTTTTTAAAATTAAATATAAATTTTCGTATATTTTATAAATAACTTTATAAAATTTTAATTTTTTGATTTTTGAAATTTCAATAATAAATTTTTTTAATTTTTTTATTATTAATTTGTAAGAGAAACTCCTCTCAGATGAACCATTTTCTGCATTTTAAAATGTAAATTTCAGTCTAATTTTCTCGAGAGTTGTGCTCATCAATTACTCCGCATTAATGAAAGCAGAGCTTGAAAATTTAAATTGATTCCTAATTATCTCGTCCGTGTTTCTTTAGAATTTTAGTCTAATTTTAAATTTATGGGAAAAAATGATCGTACATTAAAATTATAAGTAAAATTAAAAATTTTATATTATTTATATTTTTATTAATTAATTAATTTTAATAAAGTAAAATCTTTGAACTTTTAGAATTTTCTTGCTTCAAGAGTCTTTTATAACGATAATATATATTTTATATATTATTTAGTATTCAAATTTTAAATAAACCCGCGAATATTATTTCTCGTGTTCGGTTAAATAAGCTCACGAATATTAATGACAGCGAAGCTCCTCCTTCCCCCATTTTTTAGGAATATTAAATAAGCCCACGAATATTAAGCCCGCGAAGCTTCCCCTTTCCCAATTCTTTTAGGAATTTATTTTTACGAAATCAAAATCGAGGGTTTTCTAATGATGATATTATCTAATTTTTGTAGTATCTTAATTTTTTCTTATAAATGCATTGATTAATGAAAGTAAGCATACACAGACTTTTTTATTTCAGTAAGTACATGGTAAAAATGATAAATAAAGAGGCAACATAATATGCATTTTATATCCACACTATGTAACAACTAATCAATTTAATTTGACGAATAATGTTTCTACGGTAATTACTTGTAACATTATTATTATTATTGTATAAATTTTAATATATAAATTTTATATTAATTATTACTTAATTTTAACTTCATTCACAAATTAACTTTAATTTTAATTTTATTTAACTTTTAAAATTAGTTAAAACTCTATCATTATGTAACTTTTTTTTTACTATATATCATAACATTCTACAATATCAATTATCAAAAAATATTTATATTTTTTAATAAATACTAAATATTATTCTTTTATTTATTTTATTTATTATTTATTATAACTTTAAAAAATATTATTATTATATTTTATTATAAATTATATAATTTCTAAAAAAAATATAAAATTCAATGGAACTCATCAAAACGCCCACGCAAAACGTAGGATACCTTGAATGGGATGTAAAAGTAGCAGCTTTCAACTACTGTATATATATAATAACTCTGGATAGAAATAGAACATGTAAACATTATATATCTATATCTATACATACATACATATGAAAGATTGTAATCAAAAAATACTCTAAATACATATATAATAGTAGTACTATTAAAGTATATTTTTCAGTGATAGTTTAAATCAATGATTTAAATTAAATCTGAATTACGGAAAGATTCTAATAAAAAATCACTCTTTTAGGTAGATTTTAAAAAAAAAATTGTAAAAAATACTACAAGAAAATCATAATTTAAAGATTAAACAACATCAAAAAAAAAACTTTTTTAATGATTTCAGTAAAAAATTGACACACATATCTGTGCGCGCGCGCGCGCATGACAACGAGCGCTAGGATGAATTCCTCAGATAGTCGGATCCTGTACATTTGGTGTGCAATTCCCATCCAAGTCGATGCCAATGCACAATGGATGTCTGGACCGAACGTACCGTCACGTGAATGAATGATCGCTGGCAGCTTCCCGGCGGCCGGTGGAAGACGGTTTCGTTTGTTTCGATTTTGCACAGTAGCGTTTTAATTTTGTATAAATTTTTTATCATTATAAAGTTTCATTTTATTTATTTTATTATTATTAACTTTATTTTTTTATAGTTTTTAAAATTGATTTCGCAAGACGTCGGACCGAATTTACATCATCATCGTATGCTTGGATGTTTACGTCTATTTATGTTTGAAACTTTATTTGCGATTATTGATTATTCATTATAGATTTTTATTATAGAAAATATATATTTTATCAAATAGTATAATAAAAATAAACATTTTCAAGAGAAAAAAATTTAAATTTTTGTTTACTTTAAAAATTATGTTAATTTAACAAAATATTAACCTATAACTTATCTAACATATAAATTTTATCAAATAAAACCTAAGTACTGTTGAGAGGAAGAAGGAGAGCGCGCAGTCGTCGTCGATCTTGCAAGCCGGTGAACTCGCGATGTTGACGCCCGGCGATCATCGATCACCGACGTTTCAGAAATTTTCCGTTCGATCCACGCTAGTCCGGTCCCTCCTCGGAAAACACGCCAGAATTTGAGGTCGAGGATCTTTTCCATATCGGATTAAACTAACCGTAACCTAATTAATTAATTAAAAAGAAATGATGTCGTGTTTTGGACTACTTCGTGGAGATTCTGGTGTGACTTTTAACAAAGAGTTAAAGAAACACGATGCAGTTACTCTTCGTGAATAATGATTTTCAAAAATAAGTAATTTAAATTTTCAAAAAAAAACTCATCCCGGGTAATATAACCACTTTTGAAATAAATGTCTCTTAACATTTTTTTAGTTGTATTTATTATATATTGCAGTGTGGTATATATTAAATAGTAGTGTGATATATATTAAATTAAAAGGTAAAAATTTATACAGCAATAATAATATATAAATTTTTTTTTAAAAAAATCTTTAAGGTGAAAATTGCAAACACTCAGGTTGTTTCCCCTTTTCCCTTCTCGACATTGTTTTTTTAAAGTAAAATACGTCATTTAATAGTAAAATAGTAAACACTTACGTACAAACATTTAATAGTGAAAATATGTTTACCGTAATCCACAAATAATATGCTTAATATATCATAACATGATTATTTTAAAACATTTTGTAAAATAATTTATAAATATTTATTTTAAATTTTGTCTTTAAAATAATTACCGTATCACATAAAATCATTTATAATATTAAAATATCGACATAAACAATAAACAACTTAGTAAATGTCATTAATTAAATTAAACTTAAAAAATATAAAAAGGATAAATTCAAGAATTTACAAATTAACAACATTACGGTAATAGACAAATGCTATTCTTAAATTTAACTTTTTATTTATTCTAAAAGTGTTCTTGTGTCGGTTGTCGCGTAAGATCAGAAAGAAGGAGACTTTCAGGGTGGGATGCTTGCCAAGCCATCGTGACTTCGCGTTGCAACGAAGTGACACGTTTGTTACCATTTTTTAGATCAATATATATTATTTTTATTTTATAAATTTTTATCACATAATTTATTATAAAATTTTAATATTATTTATTTTACTGTCTTAAATTTTAGCTTTTTATGGTTATTAAGGTTAGTTTCATAGTTGATAGAGTCGAAAACAAATACACCTTATGATTTTGTTAGTCGTAAAATTTTTTAGTAGTATTTATTAAAATAAAATAGATACGAGATATAAAATAAATTATAAGATAAAAATTTATATAAAAAATTTATTCAGAATTCGTAAAAATGTGAAATTGTTTTTTACCAAACAGTAGAATATTAAGTACTTGTCCGAGCAGGAACACCATCTATATCTTATTTTTTATATTACTTGTTAATTTTACAGCCGGAGATATGCATATAATGATACAATATTGAATAATAAATGCATTGTTGAACGCCTCGTCATAGATGCAGCGATGATGACGTACAGCAATAAAAATACAAAGAGCGATCGATAAGAAAAGGAGAACAATATCGATGGGGGGCCAAGTTTAGATCTTACTTTACTAAATCTTAATCATTAACTTTGCTTAAATATGTTAGTTTGCAGTTTAAAATCTCGCCTTATGAATTATTTTTTAATGTCAACACCAATAACATTTCTTTCTTTAAAAAAAGTTTGAAACTAATTTCTTTTATCGTCTTTTAATATTATAAATCCACTAATCTTTGTATTTTGTGTATTTCTTCATTCCTATTAATAAATAACTATCATCGGCCAACGAAATTTCTTACACAGGGAAATGAATATTACAACTCATATTTTGACTGCAAAAATATGCTCTATAATCAATTAACTTACTAACCAAATATAATTTTATTTTTTCCCAATAGCATAGAAATAATATGCTAATTTTCAAATTTTGAAATCTTTCTATCTTTCATATATTTAAACTAGCGTATACTAATTGTTTAGGACAAATCGGGTACTTTTATTTCTTTTACTAATTGCTGGTGTATTTGACGAAACAACACTATAATAAATGAGGCTGCATACTCCTTTTTAGGATTCAAAATCTAATAATTAACTTTACCAAAACAAATAAAACTAATAATTAGATGTTATTATTGATTTTAAAAGAATTATTTAAATGAAGTTTGCATAATTGTCGCTCTTGTATCTTGTATTTTCGTCATGGTCCCATGGATTACTTGACCGCACTTGTGACCGGCCCCACCAAACATGACAAATCGCTTGTGACGTAACCGCATTAACTTTCATCATGGTCGGAAACGATCATAAGTTACAAAATATAAAAATACGTTAACGTACGTTAAAATCAAAACAGTAAATTTTATCATTAAATGGCGATTGGCAATTAGACTTGAGAATGTGACCAAAGTTTTTAAGGTTGTAAAATTTATTTAATTATATTTATGTTATGTTGTAGTAATGTATAGTGAATTAATTAAATAATAATAAAATATATAATAAATTATAAGATAAAAATTTATATAATAATAATTATATTTAAAAATTTACGAAGGAAAAATCTCTCCAAACGCAGCTTTGGCTACCAGGCGACGGCAGCAGCGGCGGCAGTGACCTTCTGGGAATGGGCTGGACCGGAGGAAGCGGCGAGAGCAGGTGATCGGAAGACGAAGTCGGCGGATACCGGAAAGCTCCTTCCGTCTGTCGCATCCATCGTTTCTCAACCATCTCCCCTGAAACATGACTGCCAAGATTTGAATTCCACCGGTTTTATGATAGTATGGGAAGGAATAATCGCCAGTAATTTACGCCGGCTTTTTCGTCAACGGTGATCATCAACTGGCGCGCGCATTTTATCTATTTAATACCCGGGGAGGAGCAAACGGAAGAGGAGAGAGAAACGCGTCTAGCTCTCTCCCCCTCTGTCCGTCCGTCCGTCTGGACTCGTTTGCTCTCTGGTTGGTGAGGTGGGGGAGGAGAGGGAAGGCGACTTGGAATAAAAGGGAGAGAATGGGGAAGTGAAAGAAAGGTGGGCTCTTTTTGATGCTTTGGGAACCGCTAATGCTGGTTTGGGTGGTGGAGGTGGAGGTGGAGGTGGAGGTGGAGTCGTCCATGAGCTGAGAAACCCACGCCTTGAGGTGGAGGGTGTGATTGACGATTGATTTCTTCATCTGGGTACTCCCCCAATCTCCTTTTCCGTTCCTTTCTACACTTGAATTCGGTTTTCCTTTTCTTTTTCTCGACTTTCTCTGTTTCGTTTGATCTGTGGGTTGGGTTGGTGTGTGTATTAATAACCAATACGGCTAATGCATCTATCACCGCTTATTTCAACTCTGATACAACTCTGGTGTGTATTATTTCATCTTGCTGTTCATGATCTTCTCTCATATAACTACCTCTCTCAATTCCGATGTTGCTAGCGTGTGGGTGGAGGAGATAGGGAGCAAGCAGTTGGCCCTTAAAACAAGGGAGACTCCCTGAATCGCCACCTGTTTTATTAGAGGAGGAGGGGGAGGAGGAGAAATCTTTTCTTGTTTTTATCTGGGTACAAATCTGCGCTTAAATTCTTAATTTCTTTTGTTTGGAACCTGCTTTGGGGTTGCAGAGCAATGTCGAGACCAATGCATAGAGGTTCGTCTGGTGGCGTTGGTCGTCTAAGCACTGGTTGGGAGTCCTCAGATGACGGTTTCCCCTCCAAGGACCGTGAAAATGGATACGGATTTGGGTTGACCGCACTTGATTTGCGGAGCCCAACAACAGTTTGTAGAACCAAAGTGAGTTTGACCATTGCCTTAATGAAGCTCAGTTTAGCTCTGATTTTGGTGCTTGCCTTCTCTGGTTCTCTATACTGGACTATCTCCATCTCGACTTCTTCAAGGGTTAATATCTACCGGGGTTACCGGAGACTCCAGGAACGGCTCATCCAAGATATTTCAGAAATTGGGGATCTTTCTCTTGGTGTTTTGAAGGTCAAGGAGTACGAATTTTGCCCATCAGAGTATGAGAATTATGTTCCTTGTTATGCTAATGTTACAGAGGAGATGGATACAGTAGATTCTTATTTTGGTATGGTCGAATATGAGCGTAGATGCACCCAAGATACCAATAAAAAAAGTTGTCTGGTTTTGCCACCACCACATTATAGGATCCCTCTCAGATGGCCAACTGGGAGGGATTTCATTTGGAAGGAGAATGTAAAAATCACTGGACACGAATTCTCCTCTGGTAGTTTGACAAAGCGGTAAGATTATTTTGGTTCCCTTTGTAATTGGCTATGTTTTATAGTCAGCACAGATTTAGTTGAGATCTGTTGATTCACATACCACTTGATTGTTATTGCTTTTGTTTATTTCTTGTGTATTCTGTCCCTAATGAACGTCCTTTTTGTTGTAGAATGATGGTGGAGGAGGAACAAATATCTTTCCATTCCGATTCTATCATGGTTGATGGAGTTGAAGATTACTCACATCAAATTGCTGAGATGATTGGACTGCGTGATGCATCCAGCTTCAACAAGGCCGGTGTACGTGTAGTCATAACTTCTTAAAGCATGTATTGTCCTAAATATCCTTAATTGATTTACAAAAATGTATTTTTAGTGAATTTAGCAATGGAACATTGTAGTCTAAACAAAAATTCAGTTTTAAACATGCGGGTATGCACTTTCAGTTTGAAACTTGAGGTACAACAAGTTTTACTTGTGACAAAAGCAATCAGCCAATCAATCGATTAATTAACTCCTTCACCCACTATGTAGGATCTGCAATGTGAATCCACAAGTTTAAACTGTAAAATCACAATATTTCTTTTAGACAGGTTTAGTTTACATTGATTCAGCATCATGTAGTGCTCATCCTATGGCTTTCACATGTCATAAGAAGTTCATAATGTTTTCAATATAACCATTCTGCACTAAAAAATGCTCATCCAATTGAATGTTTGTTTTCACTGTTTGAAGAAACGACCTATGCCATGTTTAACATGCATAATTCTTGCTAATTGAGGTCATTAAGTATATTTCATTTTATACCGCACTTTTCAATTAGTTTGTTTCATTCTCTTCTGATTATTTCAATTCACTCAACACATTTTTTGGTTGGCATTTTCTTTTGTTTGAGTATTCCTGGGAAACTTTTGCAACATGCAGATTAGAAATGTATTGGATATAGGCTGTGGTTTTGGAAGCTTTGGAGCCCATCTTTTCTCAAAGCACATATTGACAATGTGCATTGCAAATTATGAGGTTTCAGGAAGCCAAGTCCAATTAACGTTAGAAAGAGGCCTTCCTGCAATTATTGGTTCATTTGCATCAAAGCAGCTGCCTTTTCCATATCTCTCATTTGATATGTTACATTGTGCTCACTGTGGTATCAAATGGGAGGCTAAAGGTAAATTTGTTGTGATTACATTTTCTTGGTGTTTCCTTATCTAAATGTACAAAGTTTTCTCTTCCGCTGTTCCATTTTCCATCTCTACATAATATGGTTGAATTTATCTTGGAATTCTCATTGAAGAAATTGCAAGGTAATAGTCCTTGAATTTTTGAATATTGCAGTTCCATGTCTTATGCAACAATTGATATGGTTTCTAAAAGAAGTTGGAGTCACATGTATCTATTTCAGGCATGTTCCCTTGTTAACAGTGTTTACTTAAAAGAACAGCTGTTAAAAAGAAACTGATGTCATGACACTTTGGTTTAGTTTAGCAGTATGTTGAATTATTTGTCTCCACATTTGTTATACACAAGTGATGGATTGTTGAATAAATCATAGGCAAATAGTGGTTGAACTTTTGAATATCACAGTTCCATGTCTCATGCAACATTTGGTATGGCTCCTAATAGAAGTTAGAGTCACATGCATCTATTTCAGGGATATTCCCTTGTTAATTGTGTTTATTTAAAAGAATGGTTGTAAAAAAGAGATTGATGTTATAACCAAGGATTGAAAAATCAATCTGGATTGGTGATCCAACTTGGTGTTTCAAAATGTCAATCTTGGAATCTTAGGTATCATCAAAAAACCTTGGATTGAATTATCTGTCACTTGGGATTGACGCTAGATCAACAAATTATTCGATTTAGCTAAGTTTTTGATTTCCAAGGTTGGATTGGTTGATTTGTTGAAAGGATCGATTGATCTAGCAATGTATTCTCCCATAGTTCCACTTCTCCACTTCTGTTGAAGCCTTTGTTGAACACTAAAGCATCTGTTGACCACCAAAAGTTGTTTTCGTCACTATGAATTAGTGAACCCATTAGGGTTTTCAAGGGAAGGGGAAGGGACAATCAGGAGGAAGAGGAAGGTGGGAGGGTTATGAGCATGTGAGAGGAAAAGAAACAAAAAAGTAAAAGAAGAAAAAAGAAAAGAAAAAGAAGAAAAGAAAGAAAAGAAAAGAAATGGTGAAGAGAGAAAAAAAGAAAAAAAAAGAGAAAAGACAAAGAGATTAGAAAAAAAAAAAAATTACATAAAAATTATGTTTAAAAAATAGTACAAGTATTTAAAAAATACAAATATTTTGATATTTTTTAGAAAAATTATGTTTGCTTATGAATAATATTCTTCTTCTACCTATCTTTTCTACTCCTATAGGATTTTTTTATTTTTTAATTAATTCACATGATATTTTAAAAAAAGATATTAAATACATTATAGGAATAAAAATTTATAATTTACTTTAAAATGTTATAGTCAATAAAATTTTTAATTATGGATATTCTAGAAATTCTCTCATACTGTGTATAATCATTCTAATTTTTATCCCATGCACAAATTTTAACCTGGGTTTATTAAAATGTAACCTAATAAACATTGAATTGTAACTTTTTTTAAAATTTTCTAATCTATTTATAGAGTATATTAAAGAGTGATAATTTTAATATCATCAACAAATAGTGAAAGATCGAACTTGAAACTTTAGAATTAAAGGCAAGCCTCCTAACTAATTAGGATAAATGGTGGTGCTCAATATTGATCTGTGACCTAAATTCTATTGAAATGTAATCTAATATATTATTGAAACATAACCAATCTTCTATTAAAATATAATCTAAAATCTATTGAGCTATAACTTAAATTATATTCAATTATAACCTGGATTTTATTGAAGTGTAGTCTAAATTTTTAATCATTTGTATTGAGTTTTTTCAGCCATTTATATGTAATTTAAGACTTTTCTCATATATGCAACTACTATATCCTTATCTAATTGATATTTTATGAATGATAACTACTTAAAAAGTTTATGTGGGTGTTTTTATATGTTATCATAACTTGTTTTATCCTTGAGTTTTAAGTTGAAATTTGAAATGTTTTGGTCATTTCCATAATAGTATTGTATTTTCACAGATATAACCCTTGATTTTCAATACATTTCCTTTTTTGAAACGACCGAGCCTTAATACGATATTGAGATTTGAAAGTTTGGTTATGACAACTTGGTTTAGTTTAGCAGTATGTTGAATAATTTGTCTTTACGTTTGTTATACACAAATGATGGATGGATCATATGTGGAGAGAGGTTATCTTGGTATTATTATAATTTGTAGATAAATAGTCCATCATACCTACATTTCTTCCAATAAATTAAACAGTCAATGTCTGTCAGATTTGGACTGCTGATCTGCCGTACAACAATGAAGCATACATCTTGAATGGCTGGCTGTTAACAATTATTTTGCTATTTCTAACTTCATCATATAATAAACATTTCTGAGGTTTGCTGAACATTGAGATCATTTAAGAAATATTTAGAATTTAGACAAAAACTAATGCCTGCTGGCTTACTTTTATGCCTATAAACTCATGGATCATGTAGTTTTCATTACAGATGTATCTGTCAAAAGTTATTGTATGTTTGTCATATTTTGTTCATATGGAAATTATGCCAGCATCCTATGCTACAAAATTCCTACATAAGTTGATTTCTTTTACTTATGCATTTAGTCAGTTTACTAAGTTAAAAATGTAATTGCTGGCTTGATTCGTTTGCAGATGGTATTTTTTTGGTAGAACTTGACAGACTTTTAAAGCCTGGTGGCTACTTTGTATGGACTTCACAATCAAATACTCATAGGTCTTTAAGAATTAAGGGGAATCAGAAAAAGTTGGAAATGATTCGTGAGTTTGCAGAGAAATTGTGCTGGGAAATGCTATCACAGCAAGATGAAACAGTTGTCTGGAAAAAAACTAGCAAAACAATGTGCTATGAATCTCGGTATGTAATTATATATAAGCTTACCCTGTTTTATCAAAAATTAGAGTACTCTACTCTATGATATTAAGTGGGACTGGATGGTTTCTCGCACATGTAATTGCAGGAAGTCTGGCCCAGAAATTTGCAGGAAGAGCCAAGATTTTGAGTCCCCATATTACCATGCCCTGCATTCATGTGTAGCTGGAACTAGGAGCCACCGATGGATTCCCATTGAAAATAGGTCACCTTGGCCAGATCGGGCTAAGCCAAATTCTTCTGAATTAAGAATCTATGGTACATATCTTTGAACCCAAATATATTTGTTATGTTTCCTTATTTTGCTATTACCATTACTGGAATTATATTTTACATTTGAATTTTCTACCTTTTTTGTGTAGTTTTGTTCTTCTCTTTGTGTCAAGTAACTCTTCTTCCTTCATTAGGCTTGCATGTGGAAGACATATCAGAAGATGCCAGTAACTGGGATTCAATTATTAGAAATTATTGGTCCCTTCTTTCACCACTAATATTTTCAGATCATCCCAAAAGACCTGGTGATGAAGATCCCTCTCCACCTTTCAATATGCTGAGGAATGTTCTTGACATGAATGCCCGTTTTGGTGGCTTTAATACTGCCTTGTTAAATTCTGGAAAAGGTGTATGGGTCATGAATGTGGTGCCAACAACTGGTCCAAATTACCTTCCTCTTATTCTTGACCGTGGATTCATTGGTGTGCAACATGACTGGTATGTAATTTTTTATGGTTATAAATTTATAATTTTAGATGACTTCAATGGTATCATGAACGAGAACTTACATTACTGAAACTTATGATAGTTATTCCTATTTTCTTTATTTTAGTTTATTTTACTTATTCTTAGCCTTGGTTTCTGTAAGTTAGCTAGTTACATATTTCTTAACTTGTTTCTCTAAAATAATCGAATAAAATAACTACCTTGCTACAACATTAACCATGCATGCAGTCAGATTAACCTCTAATTTTTGTCCTTTTCTATTATTTGGTTGATTTGAAAACTTGAAGATGGTTATGCTATGGTTTTTTTTAAAATCCAATCATATCATTCTAGTGACCATTATACGACCCCCAAATTCTTAATTACAAATCTGTAACCCTAGAAACATGACAAAAAAGGGAATGATCCATTCTTTTAACCTTACTACAATTCTGCAAAAGGAGGAGAAGGTTGGATTCACCACCTAATCTAATTTTAATGCTAAACTTGGAAAAACTTATATGTAGGTGCTAAGTGAAGTGACTCCTAAAAGTGTAAATTTGTGGTCTAAAGAACTGTAAGTCCAAGTATTCTAGGTATGTATAGAGAAGGTGTTAAGCACTCTACATGTTTAAATTGCTTGGGCTCTCAAGTTATTGTAGTAGGTAGATGAGTCTTAGGCGTCTATAGGATGTGAACACTAATGGGTGTGAAGTGAGTAAAAAAATAGTAAATATAAGGAAGGTGGGTTTATGGGGTCCACATGAGACAAAGTAGATGAGAAAGAAATAAATAGATGAAAGGAAGTAGATCTATTGAGGTTAGAAGAGATAGAATGGTCGTATGTGCATTTCTCATTCATGCATAAGTGTGATGGGAAGTGCTCTAAGTGTTCATATGGCCCAACCACTGTGTGATAATAGTTAAGTTATTAAGCAAAGCCAAGTGCAAGTGTGTATGTTTATGACACAAGATGTGATGCAAAATAGATAATGTATGATGATGTTCATGAACATGAAATGCTATGCTAAAGTCTACGCTGGAGTTATCTAATTAAAGTTTTAATTTTAGAGATTAACTTGGAAAGGAGGAAATGGTGGGCTTGCCGTGAAACTCTTCAATAAGCCTAAAAGGCTTTTTAGAGTTAACCCTTTTTTGTATTTTAATTTTAGTTATAATTGGATTGTTAAACTAAGTGAGAAAAGGAGGGGCAGTATAGGTCGATGACCTAGGATGAAAAATGTGAGAATAAGAGATATAGTGTGTGCCTAAACCCTATCCTTTATGCCAATGAGGCTAAGTGCCTCACATGCATACAATCCTATGGACGAAGAGATGAGAGGATGAGGGAGTTTTGTCCCCTTCTCGAAGAGAGGTGTGGTGGACTAATTAAAGCACAAAGATGAGATTAAGATGAGGAAAGAGGAATAGAGGAAAGTTGAAATGCTGGCAATAGTTAAAGAGAGGCTATGTGCATAAATCATGCCCTTCCTAATGAAGAGTATTATTCTTAAGGTGTTTTAAGGTTACTTTGTTATTAATAATTTAGATAATTTTGTTAGTTAAACATTAGTTTCATTGGGTGTCCTAAAAATACCTTAAAAGGATTTCTTCTTCTTTTGTTTTAGGATGTAAATGGATGTATTTTTATGCAGGTCTCTCACATCTGTAGACGAGACAATGTAAATATGACCATACAACTATGATGCACGTAGGCAAAGTTATATGTATAGCTAAAACTGCATGAATGCATGACAGGAAAATGGCAATAAATGATTTCCAAGCATACACTTATCATTCAAGTAATACAATAAGCATTAAGTCAAGTAAATAGCAATCAGTAGTAGGTTCAGTTTGCCAATGACCAGTCAAGAGAAATTGGTAGTTATAGTGGTATGCCGAATGTCTAGCTGGTAAAATGCAATATAAACGTACTATGTTCAAAAATTCATAACTCCCAAAGTAGTGATCTGAACGATTTGAAATCAAATGCATTTTAAAAGAAATTATCCGTACAAACATAGAAAAATAAAATCAGCAAGATCAAATGATTATATTTAAAGCTATTGCATTGGAAAGCTAAGGGCCCAAAGTAGATGTAGAACTGTCCAACCTCAGGCAGTTCACAGGTTCATAAATCTCCATCCGAGGGTTGTATTTCCGTGATTTTAGGCTCTCTGGAAAGCTTATCTCATGTATTTTAAATGGTACAAAATCCAGGGAGATCCAATGGCTGAATTGAAAGTAGAAATGTAAAGAACAACAAACAAACAATTGGTCAGTTGTGGACACAACTGCGATGCCATGATAAAGTCCAAATTTCTTTAGATTCTGAAAACTTATTGAAGTGAAATCAAATCTATCTGAAAGTTAACTCTCTAAGTGAAAACAGGAAACTAAAATCAGTACAACTCAACTGTTGCATCTAAAGATATTTCATGAGAAAGCTAAGGTTGAGACAATGTTGGACAGTCCAACCTTGGGTGGTCCAGGGATGTAACTCTATATTTGAAGATTAGATTTCCATGATCTTGGATTCATTATAAAGCTTAGCTCGTGTGTTATAAGAGGTTAAAAATCTAAGGTAATCCAATGGTCCAATTAAAAACATAGTTGAACAGTGTGCAACAATCAATCTAGTATGAGAAAAGCAATTAAAACAAAATGAAAGCTGATATTCTGTTGGCTGGCTGAAATTGGCATATAGACAATCTACTGACAGAATATCCTAGGTTTGCATTCTAAGAAAGAAAAAGACAAAAGATGGAGGGGTGAGGTTGAACCTATTGGTGGCCATCTGCAGAGAGATTTTTCGGTTGTCCTATGCCACTTGCACGTTGCTGCTCAAATGGACAGGTGTTAGGGTTTGAGTAGGTGTCAGCTGGACTGAAGAGAAATGTTATAGTGTCAGTTGTACGGAGTGAAGATGAGTTGCTATGTTGTTGGGAGTGTGGGGAGGTGATGTGAGAGAGTTCTAACAAAGGTGGTGTGGTGGTGCAGGTGTGACACGTGAGGTGGCAAATGGTTGTGAGTGGAGGCGAGGAGCTACAGGTGAGGGTGCACTCTAGCAAAGAGGAGGTGTGGGCATTAAGCATTCAGGTGGAGGAGGTCGTTGATGGATGTTGAAGAGACACTGCAGGCGTGGGGTGGGGGTTGGATGGCACATGATGTAGGTGTTTGCAGTGGATTTGGGTGTGTGGTGACAAGTGTTTGGATGGGGGAAGTTGTAGGTTATTGGGCAAGCTCATGTGGAGGAAGCTATAGTAAGGGTGTGCAGATGTGGGAGAGATGGTGCTACAAGATGGATGTGGGGTCATGAGGGAAGTGGGTTTTGCTGGTGATCAAGTGGTGTAGGTGAAAGTGAGGTGCCTTGTTAGTGTGAATGCAGGAGGCGGTTACTTGATGCTGGTGTAGGAATGATGGATTGTGGTTGGGTGGTGTTGTCTGGTTGTATGGGCAGGCATGAGTACCATAGTGTAGGGTCAAAATGAAGGTGGAGCAAGTAAGTTTAGGTGAGGGATGGTGCTATATGTAGGTGACAGAGCTCCAACAAGGTGAAAGTGTGGCTTGCAGATGGGCTTTGGTGGGCACTTGGCTTGGTGGTTAGATTGTGGTGGTTCTCGATGCTTTGGGAGGAGGATACAATGGGAGTTGGAGTTCGGTATTTGAATGGAGAAAGAACAGTTGGCCTGAGGAGGAGTGGTAGTGGAGCTTTAGAAATGGGTTAAGGATGCACTGATTCCAGTGCAGACATTGTGAACTAAAGATAAAAGGTGTGTAGAGGCACTCTACTTCAGATAGGAGCTGCAATCCTAGAAGCCCTCAGTTGAAGGTCTACCCTTGGTATATTCAATGTCAATCTTATGATTACTCTTGACATGGCACATGTAGAGAGCAGTCACGGAGGACCAGGCAGGTGTTAAAGTTGATGACTTGGTGGGAGTTGGTGTAGGTACATGACAGTCAACCATGGTTTTTTTTTTTGTAAATAAGGGAAATTTTGATGTACAATTTTAAGGAAATTTTGGAAAGATTTTAAAGAGGATCTTGGAGAAAACTTGAAATGAGATTTCGATTAGCAATTGCATGTTTGTTGGGGACTTAGCCAATAAGCATCCTGAGTATGTTGTCTACAAAATCAAACCATTCCATTGGCTGCTAAGCATTATCTTCTAATTTTCTTCAGGTCATTATTTCCTAGTTTTGACCATATTATAGTTTGAGGGAAATATTGATGATGAATGTGCAAATGATGTTTATTCACCATTACGGGAACTGGTATTCGTACTTAAGCTTTCCCATGGTCTATTGTTTGGCATGCTTTTATCATGTGATTATTTATTCATTAACACTAATTTTTGTGTTTTAGGTGTGAAGCATTTCCAACATATCCTAGGACTTATGATATGGTGCATGCTGATGGACTTCTTTCAGTTGAAAATCACAAAAATCGTAGATGTTCCATGCTTGATATGTTCTTGGAGATTGATCGCATCCTACGGCCAGAGGTATTAATACATCCAATCTTATCCTATCGGTAAAGAGCCTTTAGCTGTGTGGTGTATTTCATACTGGTGTTGATGCTGAAAGGAAAATATTTTTCTTCTTTTCACTATTTTCATTGGATTCAATGATTTCATGCATAAATCTAACTACTACTTGCTACCTAAGGATAGCTGAAGTTCCTGCAGAACACAAAATTACCAACTGATTTTGTGAGTGAACTGCAAGCAAAAAATAGTAAGACTCTATGTGAATAGTACATGACACCTTTGCCGAGCTTTCCTTGAATTAGATGTTAAAGGATAGTTTGCACACCATATTTTGGATAAACCAGTATGACATATGAAGTGAATTGAAATTTTAATTCTATGATATTGGTTGGTTTTCTTTATTGCCTTCATCATGTCTTGCATCATTTAGAATTCAACTAGTAAATTGAGATCATTTCCTGGAATAATTCTCATTTTTGAATTACTTAACTGTTCTGCTACTTTTAGGTTGGTCTCAAGATCATAAATTTGGAAAATATTAGCTTGATGAAAATTATCAG
>JAMKPZ010001765.1:0-37936 GCA_024699675.1 Amphibolis antarctica | reverse complement strand
ATATTAATAGAAAGTTCACATTTTTAGAAGTGATATCAAAGTCATACGATTTAGTAAATTTACTTTTGTTAGAAGAAGCGACCTAAAATAGACCAAGAGAATCTAAAGTTTAAGTAGAATATTGATAATATCATTAGTTCAGAAATGTGGTGAACTGATATGGATTTTAATCTTACATTAGTAGAATATTTACCTCTCAATATATTTTTATAGTAGCAGACTTTCCTTCTTATTAGATCATAACAAGTGATATTAGAATTATATAATTCGCTAAATCTATCGTTATTGGAAAAGTGATTTGAGATAAATCAATAGAACTTAAAGTCTATAGTAGACTACCGATAAGGTCATCGGTTAGTGTAGTGTATGTAGATTAACTTTGATATCACAGAAATTTTGTTTTATTAAAATCATTGACGACTAGTAAGAAAATAAGGTTCACAAGTGATATAAATGTCTCAATTATTAAAAAATAAATATAAAGAAATATTTTCGATTCAAAAATTATATTAACCTAAATTTTTTTTTTATTTAATACAGATTATTTATAAGTTTATAACAGTACTTTTTGATTTTGATACTTTTTGAAAAAAAATAATAGGTAATGTCTTGCTCAACTTGTACGTTCCTTCCGGAGGAAAAAGCGTGGCCTCGGTTGGTACAAACCACATCGACAAGCAACCTTACACAGAAAAATTAAAAAATTAAAATATTAAAAAATTAAAAAATTAAAAAATAACAAGCTACCTTACACTTAATTTTTTTTTTAAAATATTTTCTATACGTACAGGTTGGTTATCACGTGTGCTTGTTATAAAAGTAAAATTAGGTGACGTGATATTTATATATTTTTTAAATTATATAATATATGATGTAAATATTTTTATATAATTTTTAGTATAAAATATTAAAATTATTTGATAAATATTATTACAGATTACTGTAATATATAGTAAAAATATCGAAGTATATAGTAAAAATTTTTACAACAAACACACTAACATCATTTGTCTAGATGTTTTGGTACTATACAATCACATTTTTTACTATATAATATAACATTAAACAGTATATTTACTAAATAACTTTTACTTTTTTTACTATTAATAAAATAAAACTAATATCATTATATTTTTATCGTGTATTTTTTTGAAAATAACGAAATTCAACTCTTTTTCTGGAAAGCTTAAACAAACGATGTTACTGTAAACTCACTTTGATACTGTGCACCTAACAAAATGGGGAAAAAGTAAAAAAAGAAAAAAATGAGAGAAAAATCAAATAAGGGAAAAAAAAATTTGGTAAAATTATTTACGGTGTTCGTGCACAAAGATGAAAGGAAAATTCAAAAAATTTCCTCCAAATTTTCATTTCCAGCAATTTTAACCTACAGTGACCTTAAAATAAATTGATGATAAGTGCGTGGTTGTTCGATTAGAATTGAATTGAATTAATTTTTTTTAAAAATTAATTCCATCAAATTTAAACATTTGTGTCAAAAGATAGGATCAAGAATTTAATTCTCAATTTCCATAAATATAAAAGTCTTCAATTCATAAGTAGTGGTCACACAACTGCATATTATCGTCTCTTTGGTAGATTTTTTATGATCACGTGTTGTTAAATTTTAATAGATTATATTTTTAATTCTATTAAATTTTAATCTGTACACAAACATCCTCACATTAAATTCATTTTCGTTTAATTTAATTCTCATTATAAAAAAATAATAATTCATTTTCATTCAATTCTTAACGTAACTTTAGTAACTAAGAGTCTCTCATTAATCTTATGATCTCGAGTCTAAAATTTTAGAGCTGAAGTTACGTTTTTTGAAGTTTTTGTAAGTTAACTAATATGTTATCAATGATCTGTACTATATATAGTATAATACTGTTTATCAATATTATTTTCTAATTTTAATAGTTTACCGTAATAAAATTTAAAATTTGATAATAAAAAAAGATCGTTTGATTGAGAGATGAGGGTGACGTCTAAACCATCTGTCGGAGGTTGGAAGAAGAGACAGATGGTAAAGTGAGTTGGGTGTATCATTTGTTTCATTGCTTGTATTTCTCGTCAAAGACACACATTCATATATATATATATATATATATATATAAGTACGGATTCTGTTGGTATTTATTGAATTTGATTCTGTAGGTACGTGTAAATCGAATTTTAAAAATTTAAAAGTTATTTTTTTTTATACATGAAATTTAAAAATATATTATTTTTTTACATAAAAAGACGTGTGTACTTTTTCTTCTTTAACTTTGAAAGTTCACTTACGTACGTATATTTCGAATTATTGTATTAATTAACTTATGAAAATTAATTAATTTTTTATTAATTACGAATATGGTGATTAAATTTGAAAGAAGTTTGTAGATTTTTCTTAAAATAATTTGATTTTAATTATATAGTGTTTAATTAAAATAATTTAGGGTGGATTTTTTTTTAAATAATTCGATTTTAATTATGCAGTGTTTAATTAAAATAATTCAGGGTGGATTTTTTTTAACTTAAATATTATGGTGGATTTTTTTATAAATAATTCGATTTTAATTATGTAGTGTTTAATTAAAATAATTTAAGGTGGATTTTTTTTAACTTAAATATTAGGGTGAATTTTTTTTAAAATAATTCGACTTTACTTAAAAAATATTTTGATTAAATATTTAAAAATATTTTTTTTCAATCGATTATTTTCCATGTATCGTTGTGTTTAATTTCAATTACAATAACACTTGTTGAGTTTTTTTTTTCGGACACTTTCTCTCTTAATCAAACTGCCATTAAACTTTGATCCAATGGGTGCCTATAGAATCGATTTCTATAGGCAACCATTTTTCCTATATATATATATATGATGGTAAGGTATTTTAAATTTATTAATCGTAAAGAATTGAAATTAGAGAGTAATTTTAAAAATGATGTTATAATTTACAGTAAATTACAAAGTACAAATTTGTATATAAGATTTTGATCGATCTTATTTATTTAAATTATATTTACTATGCATTTTTATTTTTAACTATAGATCTCAATTGTGTACAATAACATTTAAGAAATACCTTTAACGTTCTATACCAAAAACATAATACCAAAAGTTTGCAGTGTAAAAACGTAAATCTTACCTTATATCGTCATCTCTTTAAACAAATACACTTTTGATACAGTAATAATATTGTATAAAAATTTATAAGAAAATAGAGCTCTCTGTTTTTAAAGAAAGCTTTTATGTGTTACGTGCTATATATATATATATATAGGCAATAATGATTCTATAATTACTTATAGAAGTCACTTTTATAGGTAGTCATCGAATAGACGGTGGAGATTTGACATCAATCAAAAAGAAGAAAAGTAGAGAGAGTAAAAAAAAAAATCTCTTGTCAATCAGCACGTGGGCGAGGTTGTTTGGTTACATAGTGTACATGTTTTTTTAGATGAAAAAAGAAAATGTGTTTTTAAATTTCATTTAAAAGAGAAAAAGTATTTTTTTAAAAAACAAATTTCACCTATAAATATGATCAATAGGTGTTTATAGAAACAGATTCTGTAAACATATAGAACCCGTACTCCTATATATATATATAGATAATTGTAAATATACATTGAGAGACGTTTCTTATTTAAAGACCAAAGGACACATTGTACAAGGACGTCTGATATCAGATAAACTAGGAAGGTTGGAACAAGACTAGTGGTTAGTCTATCATTGATAAATTTGAAGTCTTTGATATGTCTTGTATAGAAAAAATCTCTTTCTCATTCATTTGAACTTTAGATAGAACATAAGATACCTTTGGTAATAAGGTAGTTTAACTTCAATAAGGTAGCCTTGGTAATAAGATACCTCTGTAGTCACTTCAATAAGGTAGTTTACATGTATTATACTATATGCAGATGTAGATAATGAAATATGGAAGTGTTATTAAATGTTTTGATTTTGGAAGTTTGAGGGCGACATCCAAACTATATAAAAGTGTTATATGCAGTTGGTGTGGTCATTAATTTGTTCCATTTTAGCGATTAAGAGTGTATTTGTTATAAAAGTAGAATTAAGTGAAGTAATATTTACATATTTTAAGAAATTAAATGATTTACAATGTAAATATTTTAATATAAAATATTAAAATTATTTGATAAATATTATCATATATCGCTATTATACATAGTAAAAAATTATGATTCATGGTAAAAAATACTTAATCAAACAAGGCCTAAAATGAGGAGGTCTTGTCTTGCATGCATTAATTGGAGTGATCAGCAATGACAAAACATGCCAGCAAATCCAACCTTTCTTATGCCAATTATATTATTTCTATGGTCTTGCATGCATGCATCTGTTTAGCCTTGTTTAGATTAACTTTAATTAACTTTTAAAATCACTTTTAATGTTATTATTATTATAATATAAATTTTAACATATAAATTTTCATCACTTTAATTATTACGTTGATTCAACTTTGTTCACAAAATTAACTCTAATTTTAACATTATTTAACTCTTGAAGTTGACTTCAAACTTGGCTAAACCTAATCTTTATTATTTACAAATTAAATTAATATATCCAAAGAAATAATAAATTTTATAGTTCCTGTAGAAAACTAATTTTATAAATACCACATGTAGATTTTAGTTCTTCATTATTGCTGCAGTTTTTTTTTTTAATTTTAAAAAATAACTTAAGATTTTGCACTTATATATAAAGTCAGTTTTCTACAGGTGTCTTGAAAGAATTAGCACCCATATCTAAATCATAAGATGATTATTTATAATATGGATGTTAATTCTTTATAGACATCTATAGAACATAAATTTGATGTTAAATGTTAAGTTACAATCTTCAAATTTTTTAAATAAAAATTTTAAAAAACAAGTAGTGAATAATGACGTACTATTAGGTATGGTAAATAAAATATTGTAAAAGGAAAAGAGTAAGAGCACAGTAATTTTGAGACAATTCTAGCCTGTGTGATTGTAAATCGCTAATCTAAGTCAATTTAATAATAATAATAATAATAAGTTTTATTTTAATTAAATATTTTTTGAAAGAAAAAAAGAGAATTGTGGAATTGATAAGAATAATTTTGCAAAAAAAGTTGGGGTTATAAATCGTTCGTCAGTTCTCTCATGATTATGGGCCCGTTTAGAGTACGGGCCGGATTAGACCGTCTATGAGTCGGCCCAGTGCTTGCAAAGTGGCCGACACGGCCCGGATCTGGAATGTTCCAGACCCAGTAATCTTGTACACAGCAACAATTAAACATTGAGATTTAAGACCTTTTTTTAAAGGTGTTTTTTTTTTCTTTTTTCATATATTCTTAAGGGTTTATTTGGAAATATTCTTGATAAATATAAAAATCATTTTCAATATTCATATTGACGTAATAAATTTTCGAAATAACTCTTTTATCTTTTTTTCTACACTAAAAATCACTAAAAATCAGTCTTATCGTTACTTTGTTGAGTAGAAAATACTTTTTAAAATTGTGAAATAAGAGTATTTTGAAGTTAATCGGAATTAAGAGTATTTTTAGGTTATATAATAAATTATGAAATAAGAGTTTGTGTATAAAAATTTGTGTGACGAAGTAATCTTAATAAATGAAAATTTATATAAAATTAAAATAGTTGAAATTTTATTAAATTGGTTAAAAATTAAATTTTAATTTTTAAATAGATTTTCTCGTAAAGTAAAAAGCGGCAAACCAAAAGACGTCGATCAGAAACAGAGGCGCTGGAAGAATTCGCGAAGGCTCGTCGGCCATCGATCTCCGGCGCTCCACTTTACCTTCTCCCACCTTTTCGCGGCGACGACCACCGGAATCGTCGCCGTCGTCGTGGTCGTCGTAGTGGTGGTGGTGGTCGTCTTCATGGGGGTAAGCAACAACATCACCGCGGTGCTCAACTTTGTTGCCCTCCTCTGCTCCATCACCATCATCGTCGCCGGGGTCTGGCTGGCATCCAAGCAGGACAACGCCTGCGTCCACCTAGCACGGTGGCCGCTCATCATCCTAGGCGTCCTCGTCCTCCTCGCCTCCCTGGCCGGCTTCGTCGGGGCCCACTGGAACCGTCAGTGCCTCCTCTCCACCTACCTCATGGCCATGGCCGTCCTCATAGTCCTCCTCCTCATGCTCCTCGTCTTCGCGTTCGTCGTCACCCGCCCCGACGGATCCTACCCGGTCGAGGGGAGGGGGTACGATGAGTACCGCCTGGGCGGGTTCTCGAGCTGGCTGAGGAAGAACGTCGTCGGGAGGGGGAATTGGGGGAGGATCAGGGCGTGCCTCGCGGAGTCCAGCATTTGTGCGAAATTGGGGGCGGAGTATCCCACGCCCGATCGCTTTTTCGCTGCTTCGCTCAGTCCATTGCAGGCAAGTGCTGCTACTTCAACACCTCCACCATTATTGCTGCTGCTTGCTGATTGCTGTCCTTTTTTTAATTGATCTTTCAGTTTCAACATCTACAAATTTTTTAAACACAAATATTTTTTTTAACAATTCACTGTTCAACTTCATTTGATAAGAAAACTCACATTTAAGAGTTAGGGCATTTTGTTACTAAATGTACCTAGTGTTTTTTTTTGCAATTATTACATTGAGATATTTCTACTAAAATTTTGAACCTGTTGGGTGTTCAGCACATGTTCTCTTCTTTGCATGTCTCAACTAAGTTGCCGGTGTTTAAAGATGTGTCTCGCATTTTATCGTAATAGAAGGTCATAATTGAAAGTTGGGGACTGGATGATCAAAGAGTTACACTTGAAATAGACTTGTAGGTAGTGTATTATGCCTTAAGAGAAATTGATGAACTTTTGCTATTACTTTGGAGTTTTAATTTGATAGTAGTATTCAATTCTAATAAATGGTATTAAAGTTGGGAGGTCTTGTGTTTGAGTCGCAATAAGCATGTTTTGTGTATATGCATGTTGAGGAGGGGATACTAAGATCATAAATTTTAATGAAAGATCTTTAACTATTAGGATATCATTTTAGTGATGGAATAATGTATTTTATTCTTCTGATTGAGTTAGTGTTTTGCTTGTATTCAAACCTAGAATCTCCTCACTAAAAACAATAGAATAGATGACCAATTACAATTATCGTTGTTGGGTGGAACAATGTGGTTTGTTCTTTGCAATTGTTGATTTCAAATGGTCATGACATATAAAAAAAAAAGGGTTCAAATAGTGCAACATTTATACTAAACCAAAGTTACATCTATTGAAAATAACATAAGTGAAAGTTGTTTAAAGTAGTTTGATCATATCTTTGGGAGATCAAGGAATGTATCAATTGAGAGAGAGTGTTAATTAGTGTAAAAGAAATTTTAAAAAGTAGACTTAAAGGTTAAAATTACTTGTTAAAAATTACATGAAAAGATTTAAATCTACGTGATTTAAAAGATAATTTGACAATAAATAGAAATACTTGGAAAAAAAGAATTCACATGATTGACACCATATAGTGGGATCATGGTACAGCTTGTTTTTAATGTTTATTCCTGGCATTCTCTTTCAAGGAGAGAAACGTTTTGAAGGAAGGGTATACATGCTCCAGATGCATCATTCAGGGTTTGGTTGTGGATATTCCTATGGTAAATTGTGTACTATGAGCGTGTGAAAACATAGGAGTGATGGGGGGGGGGAGTACAGATATGTTTGATTTGGATGTTATTAAGATAGATTCATAATCAACTGAAGAACCATATACAACCTTCTTGTTTGGTATCAGCTTTCCTTCAGGGAAGAGAACCTGTCTTGATCATCTGAATAAACAATTGGTGGTGTGTTGATTGGCGTAAAATTAACAACAGATTAGGTTCTCTTTTTGTGGGTTCAAATTTTAGCAACCAAGTGAAGTGCAGGTGGTGCTTCTTCTGTTAATGTTTTGATTACCCATTCATAATTTATTGTATACATGTATATTAATTCATGAAAAACTCTAATGCTGAAGTTGCAATGTATGAGCCCAACTTATTTTATGAGTGAGAGGAGTGCTGGAATTCTATGTATCCTATATTCATGAATATGTTAGATAACAGAAATGTGAGGCATTTAATTTAAAATCAATTGATTGTAAAGGGAGAAATTCTAGTTATATATATATGTGCATGTATCCTTTCACATTTTTAATTTGAGATTATTTTAACACATTTTTTCTCATTTGTGATCATTTTTTAGATCTTATATAAGTATTGCTATTTTAAGATTGAATGGATGTATGAAGAACTTGATTTAAGAAAACCACATTTAGATTTAATATCATCTAAAAAGGTGAGACATCTAATTCACAATTAATCGAACATAAGTGAATTGATCTTGTTATTACATGTATATCTAAGGTGTTTTGTATCTTTAAAAATGATAGAAAATAGCGAAAAATAGTGAAAATTTTGATTTATTATTTTTCATCATTTTACATAATTTTTAATACTTTTTAAAGATAAAACCCTCGAGAATATTGAAATCTTAGATGAGTTATTTTACATGAGTTGGAAGATTGTTTGAGATTAGGGTAATAATAAAATCCCAAAATTACTACTTTACCTTATGTTCTGATTGAAATTTTGGGAGCAGACAGGATGTTGCAAGCCCCCAACGGCATGTGGATATGGGTATGTCAACCCCACCCTATGGATCAACCCATCAAACCCAGAGGCTGACCCAGACTGCCGTGCCTGGAGCAACGACCAGACACGGCTCTGCTATGGTTGCAACTCCTGCAAAGCCGGACTGCTGGGCAGCCTGAGGTGGGAGTGGAGGAAAGCCAACATTGCACTCATCGTCGCCGTCGTTGTGCTCATCTGGGTCTACATCATCGGTTGCAGCGCCCTGAGGAATGCACAGACGGACGCGCTTTTCAGAAGGTACAAGCAAGAATATGCTTAGCTACAGTTACTTTAGAATCATTAGATGAAGGTCACGTTAGAGGAGAATTATATTTTCTTCATGGTATGTATGTTTTTATATATATATATCTATATCTATATATATGTGTGTAAATGTAAATGTAAAATGTATATCATGGTTTTGTTTAATAAAGTAAAAGTAAGTTTGAAGTTCATATTGTTTAGATTGATTTGCTTTTGAAGATAACAAAATTTGTTTCTAATTTTCTCTTTGTTATAGTGAAAATCTCTAATAGAATATATACTGTTAAAAACTTCTGTAAACTTTATTTTTAAAAGAAATTTATATATGTATTTATTTTTTTTGGAAAATTATTAGTTTCGGGATAATTCTGTATTAGTAGAGTTTCTAGAATATAACTTTTAGTAAAAAACATTTTAATCATTAGGATATTATTTTAGTGGTCGTGTATACATGTATGTTATAAATTAAGGTTTCGTTTACTAATGATATCAAGTTTGAAATTTCATAGGTGCAATTAAATTATCTTAAATAATAATTATTTAAAAAATTATGTATTATTATATATAACAATATTATTGGTCAGAGAATGTAGTCCATGGGGGTTAAATTTATTGAGAAATATTTGATCGAGTTAAAAATTCATAAAAAAATAAATTCGAACGTCTATTCAAACAACGCTATTTTAAAAAATTTGCAGAAAAAATAAAGGTCTATTTATGCATAATAAAAAAATCAGAAAAATAAAGGAAAAAATTAACAAAAGAAAAGTCACAAAAATCAAAAGAAAATTGAAAGATTTTTTTTTTTCAAAAGTTGAAGTTAATTTTTCAAATAGAATTAAAATTACAGAATAATTAGGGTGATAAAAATTTATACGTTAAAATTTATATAATAATAATAACATTAAAAATACTTTTAAAAGTATAAAAATTGAAAAAAACAGAATCGAAATCTGCAAGAAATCATACCTTTTAAAATAAGGGAATAAATATTGGCATCAGATGAATGAAAATCGATTTCGTATTCCCTCTAGCTAAGCAGAACTCCAGTTCACACCTGATCTACCTCTTCCACCAGAAAAACGATCCAACCCAGGAGGGTTTTGGTAAGGTAGAAAAATGCAATACATATATATATAGATATCTATATAAAATTAATTCTTTAAGTATTTAATCTAATAAATAAAAATACAATAAGAAAGCATTTGTTTACTTCAGTTTCAGCTTCTTTTACTATGTACAGTTAGAGTTATATTTACTTTTAACAAACAACTAAATTCTATATAGTAACTGTAGTTAAAATCTAACTTCAACTACTATTTATGTAACTTTAACTATATCACATCAAATGTTATTACTATGTACAGTTGAAGTTAATATATTAATTTATCGAATAACGTAACTACACATAATATTTACATTTCCTTAAATGTTATATGTATGTGTACTTATATAGGGTTTTATAAACTTATCTGTAATGATGAACCTTTGAAGTTTGTAGTTGTGACAATATTTATGTTTAATGTTGTATGCAGTTGATATTTATATTTTTAGGTATAATTTTGAATTCCTAAATGATAAATTTTATTTTACTATATATAGGTATTTATATGATTTGAATTTTACATATTTATTTGGTAATGAATATTATATAAATATAAATAATTTTAAAAAATTGCTATAGTATTCAATAATTATATAATTTAATTTTTAATATACTTTAAAAAATCAAACTTTAGTAAAAATCTGCTACAGTACAACTTCAACTCTAGCTTAAGTCAAAAAGGTTGAAAAAAACGCTACCTAAGATTGATTCTTATCATTTTCTCTCATTTCTTCTTAAATATTTTCTCTTCTTTTCTTAATTTTAAATTAGAATACTAAAATTACTAAACTGTTTTATTTCAACAGTGAGAATATAAATTCAAAAGAATGACTTAAGTTTAGATATTTATAAAATTAATTTTCTATAAGTACTACTAAAATATTAGGATTTTATATGTGTATGTATGTGCTTATGTAAATGCTATATATATTTACGTATATATTTCTCATCTCTACTTATCCACTTAAAACTAACAATTTTTTAATAATTTTATTTATTTATATATTTATAAGTATCTATAAATAAATAAATAAATAAATAATAAACCTATTTTAATATCATACAAAATATTACATATTAAAATTAACCAATCATAATTGAAGTGATTTATTATATAGCAACTTTAATTTCACCTTTGATGTGTCATTTGTTAAAGAAATTTTAATTTTAATTTTAACTTTAACCTTAACAACTACGTAAAGTTAAAAGGTTAAAATTAAAAGTAATTTTATAAATAATATTAAAATTAGATAATAATATTAATTATGATCATACAAAGATGATATATAAAGTTTTAATCATAATATTAAAACTACATAATTAATTATAAAATAAAAATTTATACGAAAATGTTATATAAATTTTTTTTAAAAATAAAACTAAGATTTCATTCACTAATCTCATTCTTCCACTTCATAAGTAAGAAAAAATAATTTTCAGATGAACAATTTTAAAATAAAAGAAGTGATAAAAATAATTTTAATAATAAAAAAATAAATTAAAAAATAAAAATACCAATGAATGAAAAAAAACCTAGACAAACTATGCCAGCAACTCCCCTCATCATGAAAGCGACACCTCACATGCCAATCTACCTCACATGCGGTTGTTGATACGACACGAAATGATTTTTATACCAGTGTCATATTGACACAGTTCATACCATCGATAGGCCAGTCTAAATACAGCTTGTGGTATGATAAAATACTATTTATGTCAATCAATGATACAATTTTGATCAATACGATTTTTTAATTAATTTATTATTTAATTAACAAATAACAATATTCTTCTTGGGACTTAGTACTGCAACTTGGTGGCTCGTCTCTCTCATCGGTCACACGACCCATTCACCCCTCTCCCGCGCACGTGACCGTTCACCCTACCGGTTACACGATTCAGCGACCCGTGCCCCCCTCCTGCGACTCGGCGACCGTTCCCCTCGCTGGCCAACACGACCTTCTCCCTCGTTGCCTTCGACAGTCCACTTCTCTCTTAGTCTTCGGCTCTTCTTCCTAGGACCAAGCGTTGAATTAAAAGTAATTAATTCTTGTTTAGATAGTATATGATTATAATTATATAATGATGGTGTTGGAATATCTTCTTTATCAAATCTTGGATTTTGTAAAAATGCCCACAAATCTAAAGATGGACTAACATTTGATTCTGGTATTGTGGACATTGGTGGAGGAGAATGTTCTATTTGTAATCCATATCTTTGTGTGTATAAATCAAACATTTGATTTAATTATTCTTCTATTGTAGTAACATTTAATCCTAACTCTACATCTAAACTCATTTGTATTCCCCTAATTAATTTACTAGCATATCTTATTTTACACCTAGGATCTAAGCATACATTCAAAATATATAATGTAGGGATTTCATTCCAATATTTTAAAATTTTTGTTTCATGTTATTTACTATTGATTGAAAAAATGGATATACCTCATATTTATTAAAAACTTGTGAAATATCATATAAATGATGCAACACATAGACAAATGTAGAATAATAAATTCCTGATAATCTAACTGTTGCATTATAAAAAGGTTATAAAAATTTAACAAAACATTTTACAATTTTAAAATGATGATCATTTAATTGTTGTTAATAGTTATCACAATGATAACGATTATACAAAGACATTATTGAAATTTCATATGGTAATACATTTTCTAACATTAAATATAATGAATTCCACCAATGTTGAATATTTAAAGAGAATTTTTTATGCAGCATTTCAAAAGAATTATATGTTTCATCAAATTATTGTTGTCGCTTTCTTGAACTAATTATAAAACTTACAGCATCCCTAATAAGTTCAATATAAATTTCAATTTCTTTTACACCTAATTGTATAATAATATTAATTATGTGACACATACATCTTTTGTAAAATAATTTAAAACCATTTGGTGGGCTTAATCTAGTTTTAAACATTGGTATTGCTATAGTATTATTAGCTGCACTATTAAAAGTTATACTACCTATTTTATTTCTAATTCTATATAAATCAAAAATTTCCATAATGCTTGCAAAAATTGTTTCAATAGAATGTGAATGTTGAATTTTGCTAAATCCTATTAATCTTTTTTGTAAAATCTAATTTTGATCAATATAATGTGCAGTTATAGCTATGTACCCATCCTTAGTTTTATCCAACCAAATATCTAAAATGCATACTATACATGTTATTATTGTACTCATAACATTATTAAGTTCTAATTTAAGCTTATTAAATGTATTCATAATATTTGACCTAATAGTATTTTTAGATACATGTTTATATTGTAGACAATATGCTTTATTAATATAATTATCAAAACGTTTATTTCCTCCAAAACTTATTGGTAAATCTTCTGAACAAATAAATTTAGCATGCAAGTCCCTAACCCTTTTAGAATCATAAGTCCATGAACTAACACTACCATCGGGAGTAAAAGAAAGTTGAGTTTGAATTGTTTTATCCTTATCCCTATTTTCACATGTATTAATATGTCTAGTTAAATGACCTGTACTACCAGACGTTTTGCAAGAGAAGTCGGTGTTATAGAGGTTACAAAAGGTCGTTTCTCTTTTATGCCGTTCGCCATAGCTTTCATCATGATTGTGTATTTTGACTAGATGGAAACTCTCTTTCGAGACTTCCTTGGTGGCACAGTTGAAGTTGAAGCTCCAGTAGTTTCCATGGACGACGTTATTTCAGCTTTAGGAAAGTTTTTCTTCAAGATATCTGTAGCCTCCAGAACTTTGACCTTGGTAGTGGGCCATTGTTTATGACTTGAGTGAGAAAATTTGAGAATTTGAGAATTGAAAATTGAGATTGGAGAATTTGGAGTGGAGGAGATGAGGAGTGAGTTGGGTGAAAAACAAAACCCAACTTCTTCAATTTATAGAGAAATGTTAGTTGAGCCGTTGAGGCAGCAGCTGACCATTTCACTCGGCAGCTGGCTGCCCGTTGCGTGGAAGTAGGTTGCCCATTGCGTGGAAGCGGGCCGCCTGTTGCGCAGTCAGCCCATTGCTGCGGGCCACCTGTTGGCTGTTGGATGTGACAGCTTGCTACCCGTTGGCCGTTGCATGTCTTGCTCATTGCACGCCCCACTCGTTGCACGCCAACCCCGAGGACTCGACCGTTGCACCTTGCAAGCCATGACGTCAGCCACTCGTTGGTCCCGTTCCTCTTCTTCTTCAGTTCTTCTTCTCTTTTTTAGTTTAGACGAATCAGACTTCAGTCAGTTCTTTTGATTTTCTCGCTTCTTCTTCAGTTCACAGTTCTTCCCTCCCCTCTTCGGCTCTTCTTTCCAAGACCTGGCGCTATGACTCAACGACTGGCTCAGGCATTTTGGCTCTTCCTTAGTTCCTCTTGTTCTTCTTTTTCTTCTCTTCTTCTTGGGACCTGGTATTGTGACCTAGCTGTTGGCCCAATGATCCAGTGGCCAACCCAATGACTTGGCGGTTGACCCAGGCACAATTCCCTAACCTGCTCGCCTGCGCATGCGACCCATCGACCACACGACCTGGCTGCTGGCCCAATGACCTAGCAACCCGTCCCCTCCGTTGGCTATACGACCCATTCAACTCCCTCCTGCGCACATGACCATTTAGCCCGCACGACCTAGCAGCCGACCCGGTGACTCGACGACTAGTCCCCCCCATCGACCACACAACCCATTCAGCCCCCTCCTGTGCATGTGACCGTTTACCTCACCGATCACACGACCCGACGATTGTTCCCCCCCCAAACCCATATCGTAATCTTGTGCTAGGTCGAGTTGTTCCTATTTCGTGTTAAAATTCATATTGTGTCGGTACGATACGAAATACCTGAGAGTTTGGCTTATGCACGACCCACGATATGAAACAATTTTCGTACCATACCATTAATTGATACGGTCAAACCATATCGGATCATACTAAACTATATTGGACCGTACCTACATGACCACATTTCTAATTTTATCTACTTTATCATTTAAACAAGCACACGTATAAATAAAAAATACTCTCCAGTAATAATAATGATTATCTAGATTAATATTAAAAATATATATTCCAACAATCATTCCTTCGTGCCTCGCCGACAACCTATAAAAGCGGCTTCACCAATCGGCACTCCTTCCCTCCCCCTCGCCGCCGGCCTTTGCTCGGAACCACGATTCATGGAGAGGAATCCGAAATCGACGGCCGAGATCACGCCACGTCTCTTCTCGATCGAAGCAGATGCCGCCAGATCCATGGCGGAGGCCGAGGGCCTGGCCTTGCCGGACCTGATCCCAACCCTAGTACCCTCGGCTCGGTCCTTCAGCCGCGCGCCGATCTCCAACTTCCCCGTCGGCGCCGTCGGGCTTGGCGCCAGCGGTCGGATCTACTTCGGCGCCAACCTGGAGTTCGCCGGCCTCCCGCTCCACCACTCCGTCCACGCCGAGCAGTTCCTTGTAACCGTCGTCTCTCTATACGAGGATCGTATCACGCACATGGCCGTGTCATCCGTCCCCTGCGGCCACTGCCGCCAGTTCCTCCAGGAACTCCGTTCGCCTTCCAAGATCGAAATCCTCGTCCCCGGAACCATCGCTGACTTTACTCCCCTCTCCTCCCTCCTCCCACACCCCTTCGGGCCCACGGACCTCCTCCACCACGCCGTACCCCTCCTCCTCGAGCCCCAGCACAAGGACCTCACCCTCCTTCATCCCCGAGACCACAACGATCTCACCTGCTGCAATGGCTTCGCCCTGGAGGACCGGCTGAGGGAGGCGGCAATGGAGGCGGCGAGGAGAGCGCACGCCCCGTACAGTAGGTGTCCGGCTGGGTTTGCGGTGGGGGACGAGGAAGGGAGAGTGTTCCACGGGAGCTACGCCGAGTCTTCGGCGTACAACCCGAGTCTTGGCCCGGTGCAGGCGGCGATGATATCCTATGTGGCCGGAGGTGGCGGGGAGTTCCAGAGGATTGTGGCGGCCGCTTTGGTGGAGGAGGAAGGGGCGTTGGTGTCGCAGGAGGCGACCGCGAAGGTTTTGCTGAGATCCGTCGCCCCCAAGTGCAAGCTCCGGGTGTATCACTGCAGGGCGGGGAGTTAGGGTGGCGTGGTTTTATTCAAGAAGTTGTTGTGAATACTAATTATTTGGTAATCAAAGTTGCCCTAGATAATTATCATTGTTATCATCAATAAAATAAAATAATCTTCATGTAATTATTCTGGGAATTATTCATCCGTTTTCGATTGTTGTATCTTGCAAGCGAACGAATGGTTGGACTTTATTTGTTCTTATCGTCATCAATGATGGTATCATGAGTCGGCAGGCACGCTTTGAGAGTCGTGGAGGAAAAGAAGAAAGAGCGACGTCTTTGAAGAGCCCAAAATAAATCGATTGGTTGATTTCTCTTTCCAGGTGACTTCTAATTCTCTTCTTTTTATACATGTGGATTCTTCGCTGTGGATTGGTTGCCTTATTAATGACTTTTCTCTTCCTGTGCTTGTGAAGATGAACATGGTTTCTATAGATTAATGGGTGTTTTTATATGTCGATAACCATCGATTTGGTTGGGGTTTATTTTGGATTATTGTAGAAACATGTGTTGGTCGATTTCATATTTCCCCTTCTCATTTTGGGTAATGTTTACAAACTTCAAATTTTATTTGCAATGAAAAACAAAACTGCTTCCTGCATGCAGTAGTAAAACATTTGTTGCATACTTCTATGTTTTTTTTTTTGGGGATAATGTCTTCTATGCATAGTTCTATACTTTTGCATACTTCTATGCATACTTCTATGCTTGAATGTTTTGGAATAAGATGGGGTTTATCTAACAAGTACTTCTCATGGATTGCGAGAAGAAAATGTTTTGGGATAATGTCTGGGTAAATCTTTTTGGTTATCCTGTACTTACAAATAGCATAACAAGAACTTCTGCATGGGTGTGCTTGTAATCCCCAGATTGTACATTGTATGATGACACTCTTATGCATTTTTCCACAGTTTGGGTAAAGTATGTTCCCATCCATAAAGAAAATCTTGCATCATTTTATAGGAAGGAATGTTTAAAATTTTTTTCCTTGTTTTCTGTTCTGCACACACTTTACATTTTTTAAAATTTTCTCTCACTTTCTATTTCACTTAAATTTTAGAAGATTCCGGACTACACAAACCCCTCTTAATATAACATCCTTAAACGAAATTCTATTAGCTTGGTTCATCAATACTGACTTTAATTTACGTTAGAATGGAATAATTCTATGGCAGTAGTTTCTGGTTATTTTGAAATATAATTGTGTGGACATGTGGACTGCAATATTATAAGAAAACAACGCATGTGTGGTGTGCTGTCAGCAAGAAGGTTGAAATCATCAATGGTGTTCCGATGCTGTACAAGAGGTTTGTCATAGCTGACGCTACACAAATAATTGAAGCAATTTAATCATATTAGATTATTTAGTTATTATGATTGCATTACAGGATGACAACACACCACCCAGTGGAAGTAAATATATTGTGATGATTTGGATGGAAGCAAGTAACTAAAGGTGAAGTGAAAAACATTGTCTGCATATTATCATGAAGTAAATGCATTTCCAACGAATAATTTAGTATGTCTGATAATGTATTTCAATTCCATCGTTACTAACAATGTCTTCCATCATCGAATGCAGATAAAAGATACAACCAGAATTGATGCTCATTAAGGTACAACCATAGACCATGCCATTGACATCAATCACAGCAGAAAAACTAGAACTTGTTAAAAGCATCCATTTGGGCGCATGATTAATAGGCCAATTGCTTAAATGCCAATCATAATAGCAATAGGAAATTAAAAATCAAATGAGATAATCCTGGGAAGCTATCTCTGACTTACTACTTGTTTCTTATCAGACATTATTATCACCTAACGCATGTCCATTCTGGGTATCTTTTGGCACGGACAGGGAACTTAATTAAACTCGTACCTGTTTTGGTTTGCACCTCATAGTTATGCTAGATATACTTTATGCTAAAGTTGCACTTATTAGACTGCTACCATATGCATTGTACACATTTTACACCAAGCTAAAAGTAAGCTGCTTTTGTTGAAAGTATGCTGTATTTATTGTTACATCTAGTTGTGTTAATATTTGTGTGTTGCTATGACATGAGAGAAGTAAACTTGAAAACCTTGATTACTTTAAAAGCAATGGATCTTATGTGATGCAACCAGTGTTAGTAATCTACCTGAACATTTCAGGGAATTTGGAAGCTTGCTTAGCAGAATGTGTTTGAGTAGAGATCAGAAGTTTCCTTTTTTTTTCCCATCTATTACAAATACACTTATCTGGAAGAAGATTGAACCCAAGAAATCTCAGCAAGATCAATAAATGCCCACAATGAATGCCCTTGGGTTCCACACCATGACAAGCACAAGAAAGTATTTCATGTATTATAAATACTTAAAACTATTTTTACTTTGAGTATATATGCATTTTTCTTATATATGGACACTTGTCGCAGTTTTTGTTGTGAATACTTAAAATGATATACTGATATGTGGTATTAACTATATGATTGACAGAGGAGAACAGTGATGTCATTAGAAGGATGTAATTATATGATTCATGAGAAAACAAAATGGTACATCGAAAATGAATTCAATATGCTATTCTTAGAAAATGAAGTGCTATATTCATTGGTTTTTTGTTCATAAATACTGTTCAATCAATTAGTGTGATACAAATTGTACTTAGCAATGTGCTCATTCCACTTGAAACAAAATTCTTCTGTTTCACAGGAATGGACAATACCTTTTAAGCTTTGCTTGCAATACCACTTATCTCTAAAATCATTGGCTAAGTCCTTGCAAAATACAAGATCAATGCAAGAAAGCCTTTGATCAACTATAGTTCCATTTTTGTGCATTTGGGTTGTGAGGGTAAAAGGTCATGATGAGATTTTGTAAGTATACATGTCAATGGACCATATTAGTTTAATACAACCTGATTGACACTGGCATGAGCTCAAATGAGTTATGCTATTGATTGACATCATGCCAACCTAATTGACATGGATATAGTTTGTTTGTTTGTTTTATTTTTTTTAAAATGTCTGTTCTCCTTCTTCGTCGTCCTCGTCTTCTTCTTCCTACTCTACTACCCTTAGTTTGAAGAATACCTCGTGATATGCACTCAACTTGTAATTTCAATGAAACCCTCTCAATCCTCAATGACCCTTGCCTTTGCCCTCCCCTCACCTTTGCACTTGCAACTTACTCTCACCCTTGCACTTATTAATTGCCCTTTCCCTCACCCCAGTCATGCCAACGATCATGCAATGTTGGCCCTCAAGTTTTGCCATGTCGTTGATTAACATGGTTTAACTATGTTAGATTAGGTTAGTATGATTGGGCTTGATTCAATTGATATATTTACTTGTAGCCATTGGATTTCCATCTATTACTAGATCACCATAGCTTAAAACCCTAATCCTTGGGAGGTTCTCTTTATATATATTTTTTGGGAGCTGCAAGCTTTTGAATTTTTAGTTTTGTAAGTTTATATTTGGAAATTTTAAAAAGGATTTAAAAAATATATATTTTAAAATTTATTCAATAGTGAGGAGAAAAATCCACTGCTCCCTAGATGCATCATGCACCCCAAGTAATCAATATCAACCAAGTACTGAAAATAAAAATATAATAATTTTAAATAAAATTTTAAAAATATAAATCTGGTCAATCATATATTCAATGATCAAAATGACATCCTTACCTTCCTGCCACATAAAAAATGTCATGAATCGCGTCATCAAAAATAAATAATTTTGAAATTAAAAGACTTCAAGATAATTTTTTTATATATTATAAAAAATTAAAATCTATAAGAAATAATTTTTAAGGTTTCTATAAAACGTCATATTATATACCATTGGGCCCATAACAACCTCACCATTTGCCGCGAAACCGGAGAAAACCTGTGACTGGAGAGGAGCCACGAGTACCGGCGACGGACCAGTCAAAATGGAATCGGCGCTCCGTGGCGAATCCAGAAGCCTCCTCATCCCATGGCTGCCGCCGCCGCCGCCGCCTCCGCCTCCGCCCCTCTCCTCTACTGCCGCCTCCTCTTCAACCGCATCGGAGCAACAGCCGGAGCACGGGAGGGAGGAGCAGCACCGGCAACATCAACATCTCGCCGCCTCTTCCTAGGGTTGGGCGCGTCCTTCCTTCCGCAAGTCGGTTCGATGGCGTCTGGGAACGGCGGTGAGGGTGGAGGCGTTAGGAGAGCGTTCACGGCTTCGGCACGTCCTCTGCGGGGAAGCTCCTCGGTTGATGAGGTATGCGGATACCTTATGAAGGCGTGCGTTGATGATCATGAGGTTTGTTTGGTTGTTTGACTGTTTCTGGCTGGCAGATATTGAAGAATGTAGAGTGGCCGGAGAAGTTCCCATTCAAGGATGAGGATTTCAGCCGCTTCGATGAGTACTGTTTCTGGACTAGCCGACTCGTTTTGTTTCATATTTCTATAGCTAAATATGCGTTTTCCTTGGAAAGAAGTAGTTTATTTTGATGAGATGCGGAATTATTGGCTGCCGGTTTGTTTACCAGATCGTCTGATGCATCATTTTACTTGGAGCCACGTTTTGTTACGCATATTGATGATCCGGCTATTTCCGCTCTTACAAAGTATTATTCAGAGGTCCTTCCCCCCGGTAACACTCCTGGAGTGTGTCTTCTAGACTTATGTAGCAGCTGGGTGAGCAGTTTTTTAATTTTTGTGCCACTGTTATCCTCCCATTGATTGTATTCCATTCCGTGGGATTCATCAGGAATTTGCTTGCTTATTTCATGTATAGGTCAGCCATTATCCAGAAGGATACAAGCAGGATAGGATTGTAGGAATGGGGATGAACAAAGAAGAACTTAAGAGGAATCCGGTAAACATTGTTATTATTTTAAGGTTAAATTACACAGAGAGGTCTGTACCATTACTCTATATGTAGCAGTCGAAACTGGATCTGTAGTAAGGGTATTTTTCAGAAATTCTCCTGCAATTTTTTCCAATAAAGGAAACCAATGGAAACAAAAAATTCAACCGACGTACCTCTGACAACATTGTGGGAATGGAAAGTGAAGGAAAATAAATCTACTTTGACTAGCTAAAATGAGAATGCTTGCATACAATTCAGGAATTGAAAATGAGGAAAATGACTGAAGATTTGAGAAAATTTTTAGGAGTATAAATAGTTTGTTTTTCTTGGATTTCTTGTTTCAACCATATGAAATTGGGGAAAAAATACCCCCATGCATTTGCTTCCTTGACATGGCCGCCCTGTCACATGTCCACCCTCTTTATGTAGACGCTTGCCCTGCACGTCCACCCCTTATGCATTGCTTGTTTGCATGTTACCCACCTTCCATGCATTGACATAAGAATTAGTATTTTGATTCCTTAAGCAGATAACCAATTTTTTTTAAAATTATTGTAATAAATTTTGAAATAATTATAATAAAATTTGAATATTTTTGGTATTGTAAATTTTTTTAAAGAAATCGATAATTTTTTTAAAATTTATTATATTGTACAATTTTTTAAAGTACCTTAATAAATTTTTTAAGTTATTATAATCACTTGTATAAGTAATTCAATAAAATATCAAACAATTTGTACTGCTATTTTTTGAGATTTTATTTGAAAAATTATACTTGAAAAATACTTATAATTTTTATAAATTTTGTTTACATTCATATACAAATTTTCCTAAATTTCTATGATGTACACATACAACCCTAAATTTTTTTTCGTTTTCAGATTTTCCATTTCCTTTTTTTAGATTTTCATTTCTTGTATTTTCAATGTGTACAAATAGACCTTTATTTTCCTTAACCATTGAAATTTCAATTGAATTGACTAGAATCTCTAGTTAAGAGTTTGGCATGTTCGTTTATTAAATTTTTTTATATTAATTACTTATTTTTACATTTTAAATATTAATATTAATCATTATTAATAAAAATGAATTTCAAAAATATTAGTATTATAAAATTCTCATGATTTAAAATCAATATCATAATTATTATGATATTTATTTTTTAATTATATAATCTTAAAAATATACAAAGTTAATTACTTTTTATTTTTAACATTAATAATATCAATAAGATTAATATAAAATAAATATTTTTTTATCATAATCAATAAATTTTTTACCATATTTATATAGTATGATATAATACATAACATAATATAACATATTATAAATTAACTATTTCATATAAATGTCTTGTTTGCTTAATCGCCATACAATGTTGGGGTTGGCATTTGTGTAAAACACGTGTTTCTAATGTGTTATTAAATGTTTTGTTGTTTAGAAATTAAAATATTCAACACCTTGCTTGGTGAATTATTTGTTTCTATTTTTTATGTTAACATGTGAAAATAGTATGATCATAGGCCATCCTCTCTTTGCATTTTCCTTATTGAATAAAATATGCCTTTGTAGTCTTTTCTAATATCTTTCTTGCCATGTTTAGGTTCTAACAGAGTACCTTGTGCAAGATTTGAATGTGGAACCAAAACTCCCATTCAGTGATGCTTCTTTTGATGTCATTACGAATGTGGTATTTTCTCTCATTTCAACATGTTCTTTAAGTTTACTGTATGGTTGTTGATTTTCGTGTTTCCTTTTTTTATATATTTATTATTAATTAACTCAACTAAACCCCATTGTTTTCTAAGATTTCCATTAAATCCTCACCCATCATAAATCACCCTTTAGCCAAGCATTCCTTTGCAACCTTATGTTCATGCCTTAAATTTATATTATTCGAAATTAAAATGCTAAAGAATATCTAGTTATCTATAATTGCTTTGTTAAATATGGCTTAGAGTTTTCAATATTAGTGAATTTCACGTGATTACTTCAGAAATAAATATTTAAAATTTAAAATAGTAATTTAAATGCACAATAGTCATTTTGAATATAATTACTTAATATAATTTGTGTTTAACTTGAATTCTATCAGTTTAATGATCAAATTGATTGTAGTTATAGAAATTATGGTAAATTAAGTCAATATAATTGGGTGATTATTATCATGTGCGATCATAAATTTACTTTCAATGAAGGATTGATTTCCTTGTAATTTTGGAAATTAGAGAAAAATAATTAGGTAATATTATTGTTGGGAAGTTTTGATTTGATGTAAGGGTATTATTGGCATTCACTAATGTTTGAATCATGAATGGAAGCTTCTCATGATATAATATATTTCGAGAAAACTAAGGCTATGTTATTTTTTGTTTCTCAGATTTGTCACTGATTTCACTTTTTTTTTCAATTTCTTAAGAAATATTTATAAAATTTCTTGTATATCATGTCCTATGAGAAAATTCTAAGGTTTGCTTATTAATTTTGATCATAAATCAATATTTGAGATTTTTCTTATCATAGAGTTTAACCAATTGAAGTTTTGCTTCTTCTTTTTTCATGTATGTTTTTCTCTTTTTTGTCTATGTAGGTCAGTGTAGACTATTTGACCAAGCCAATCAGTGTTTTTAGGGAGATGCAACGTATTTTGAAGCCAGGAGGGCTGGCCATAATGAGGTATAGTCTCACCTATTATGGCTGAACTGCAGTTGTTTCTGCCAGATAAGTGTGCCATCCTTTTTTCTGACATGAAATACTACCATGATCATATGGCATAAATACTAAAACGTTAATAGTGCCATTTATCATGTGTAATACAGAGACATGAAATACACAAATAACAGAGTACAAGTACAACTCAAGTTGGTATGAACTAAACAACAATATAAATTAAACTAATCAGTTCATTCTTTTTGCATCATCTTCCTGAAAGATTATCTTTCATCGAGTCTTCCAAATTTCCCATTGCTTAACAAAATGAGGTGTAATAGTGTTCCATGTGGATGATTTCTGTGGGGAGTTCACTACTTCTAGGCCCTCCTTATCATAGTTCCTCAGAATCTTTGAATAACAAGTGACACTTTTAAGTCTTTGTGGTGTTGATGTAATGAGTGAAAGGTCGGTTGGGTATAACATTTTAATATTCAGACCATACCAATTCTTATGAAAGCCTTTTCATCTCTTCAAACAAAAAACTCCCATTCATTTTATTTCCACCATAAACTTCTGCACATGGCATCTAATTTATCACATTGTGACTTTGTAAGAAGAGCTGATGACATGAAGTAAATTTCCATGGATACTACATACTAGTGAAGTTTTAATGAGATTTTATTTTGCCTGCGTATAACAGTAGCTATGCCTTTCATCCTTTCAACTTTCTCTCCATTTTTCTTTGATCAGATTAAACTTTTTGTTACTATTATTTGATACGAAACTCCCAAGATACTTTAAATCATCTTCGTTAGCTTCAATGCCCAGAATATCACAGATATTCTCTTACTTCAGTTCTTGCTTGCTTACCAAAGAAGATGTTTGACCTAATAAGGTTAACCTTGAGCACATAATTTTCAGAAAATATGTCCAAAGACCTTTTCAGGGTATAGGTTCTTCTTTATTTGTGTTTCCAATTATTATTAGGTCTTTCACAAAGGCAACTGTGGCCAGATCATTACTGTTTCCAATCTTCATACCTTGATAAGACCCCTCCTAATTTCTTCTTTAATAAGAAGGTTAAGTCCTATTGCAAATAAGATAACTAAAAGGGAGAGAGAACACTTCTGTTTGACCCCTTGATGGAATAATTGGACCAAAAATTTGGGAGTTGACCAAAATTTCAGAGGTAGAAGTAATGCACTTCTTTATCAATTCATGGGCTTCTTGATGCAGTCCATCTAATGAATCCCCATTCTTCAGTCTCAAGCACTTTTGATGTGTTTGCCTTTATCATCAACCCTAATGCTTCTTTTCCTTTCCCCTTCTTACTAACTAGCAACTCTTTTGCATGAGTAACATTGACATGGATACTGTTATCAAACAAGAAAGCATTGTAGGTCTCAGAGATAAGTGCTAGAAGCACTCTTGAAAGCCTTTTGGCAATATCTTTGCATCTAGGTTATAGGTAACATCCCGAGTGTGATGGACTTAACTAAAGTCATTGTATCAGCATTATTGTCTTTGGGTATTGATACTATTATGGCACCGGTGACATCTTGGTAGAGGGCCACCTCTGTGAAACTTCCATTGTTTTCCTCACAAGATATTTCTGTAACTGACCAGAACTTGGTGAAGAATAAACTAGTGAAACCCATCTGAATCAAAGGCCTTGTCTGGGTCAATTGATTTCAAACATTCCTTTATCTCCTTACAAATTGGGGATATGCATCTTCTCAGGCATTAGATAAGTGTCTCATCTTGAAATTATGGAGAAACAACCGTGCAGAAATACCTTTCTCTTGTGCCTTTTTCATCTTTCTCTGGCACAAATAAAAATTTTTAGCATTAAGTGGTTGCACAGTTGCACCTCAATCAAAAGATTGGTTCCAACTCAAACCATACATTTTAGTGGGTTTTGGATATTCCATTAGTTTTTAAGGCAATAAGAATGATTTTTATCGTTAGAATGGTGATGGAGAGTGAAGAGAGGAAATAGTACTTGTTAAAATGTGAAGTACTACGCATTGAATTGGAACATGCTGTACATTAACTCCTCAGGCCTGATAGAAAGGATGATGTCTCAGGGCTTGCATGTAATCATATGAATTGCACATAGTAATTACTGACGTATTGTATGTGCTAGTATATGCCTACAACTACTATGAAGGGAAAAAGTATGTTTTCCATTCTGACACTACAATACTGGATACAAAATAATAGGAAAGGTTCATTGCTAATGAAGATGGCACTAAAAGTGCAAAGACATGCAAAAATGTGGGATAAGACTCCTTTCCCTCCACAAACATATGATGTGTCTCCGACTTTTGTATTGGTTATTTGATTTATCTACTGTTAAATCACTTTTTAGTTTCAGTTTGTTGTGTTTGATTATTGGTTTCAGTTGTTTTTTGATGTTTGATAGAGTGAGTAATCGTCAATGTTGTAAAAAAGATTGGAAAATGAACTTTGCATGGAAAATGGAAAATGATTTGTTCTGAACTTGTGAAGCACTCAACCTTTGCAATTTGGACATGGTTTTTGTATAGAAGGCCAAGTAATCGTGGTTGTGACTTTAGTAATCATGGAACTCTTCTCTTTTGAAGAATTATATTTTGTAAAGAAACAAGTTTATTTAGTTTGATTATTCATAGCTGACAATCCCATTGAGGTTTATCCAAAGCTTAGTCCCACAAGATTTCATAATTCAGGATAGATGGAAAGTCTTTTTGTTCTAAGCATTTCGGCATGTCTATCCATATTCCTAGTGTATGGTGATATCTTTTTAGTTCATATTGGTTTTAGTAAGCCATCATGTAAGAATGCAATTTTTGTGGACAGAAATACTGAGACCTTTTGACTTTTTATTTTAAAAGGGGGAATACTGATCTGTTATAAATTGGGGTGTCTACAGACATGCCATCAGCGTGGGAACAAAACATATATACCTTATTATCTTGCTTGGATCCAAACCCCAAGGTACTCCTGCCAGGAACTATTTGAATGCAGAATATGATGAGGATTATCTTTTAAAAGACCCCACACAATATAGAAGTCTTACTAGGAAACTCATATATTTAACTTGAAATATCTTTTTCTGTACTTAAGCAACACATGAATAAATCCTACAAACTGCACCTTGATACTGCTGTGTTTAAGTGTTTCTATGATGCTAATTAAGGAAGTTGTCCCACTACTAGGAGATCTATCATGGGATTTTCCGTTTATCTTGGTGGCTTGCTTATCTCCTAGAAAACAAAAAAAATAACATGGCATTTCATGTTCCTAATTAAAGTTGAGTATAGATCTGTGACAACTTGTGTTTGAGAACTAACTTGGCTATCATATCATATGACAAATCTTGGTGTTGAAGTGGAATACTTGTTGAACACATTGTGATAACAAAGCTGTGATATACATTTCAGCCAATTTGATTTATTGCTAAAAAATAAAGCACATAGAAATTGACTACCATGTGATTCAAGATAAAAGACGAGGAATGATCAAACCATGTTACATAAAGGGATCAAAACAACTTGTAGATCTTTTCACAAAACCGTTGGGTAAAAACAAATTTAGATCATTGCTTAGTAAGTTGGGCATCCATTATACATACATGCCTAGCTTGAGGAGGTATACAAATTTAGCTTTAGTTTATAGATCACATCTCTACCATTGATACTAGTTGTGTAACCAATGACTGTGATTTTATCTTGTACTATATATATTGTTATGTATATATTATATAAATAGTTTGCATGTATATTGTTATGTAGCTATGCTTATGACCCATCTATTCAAAATTGTATAATTTCGCTATTAGTGAACTTAATGTGTTTTCTCCCTTGATACAAAGTTACTTAGGCTATATTCCTTCACATATTGAAAACGTCATTTGCTTCTTTCAAAAACATTGCATGCTTGTGCTGTTGAAATCATCCTTGGTTCTTGGTTTGCACATTAAGTTTAGTTTTCTTGTTGAATTATGAAACAGCTTCTCAAATCGCTGCTTTTGGACAAAGGCCATCTCTATTTGGACATCCACGGGTGATGCAGATCATGCTTTGATAGTTGGATCTTATTTTCACTATGTTGGAGGCTATGAGCCAGCTATGGTATACAACATATCCTTGAATTTTACATTGTTTTTGCAAATATTCTCCCAAATATTTTGTAAAATTACAATATTCGAGTTGTATTTTTTAATAAAAAAGAACTGAAAGGTTTTGAAGGAAACTAACATGAAATGTCTTGTCATCTCGTCCTGAACATTTAAAAGATGAAAAAAATCATTAGAGGATAAGCCTTGGCACAAAATTAAGGTTGCTACACTGTAACGTGCAGATCATGGTCTTAAGCACGTAAACAGCCTCTGTAAGATGAGTGTATTGGTTCCTTCTCATGGATCCTCCAAAATAATCCAGAATATTGGAAGCATCATGTACTGAATTTCCACCACTATCTCAGCTATATTATAGAAATGCACTTTTGAAACAACAATTTCACCACTACCGTGATGATTAATCATGCATGTGCATACCAAAATAATCCAAATGACATATCATTTGGATTGTTTCAAAGTACATACCAAGAAAGCCTTTCTATCCTTGGCCTATCATATTGTTCCATTGCCATTTTAATTTTAATCTAATTACAGTGGAATCTTGCACGTTTCTTTTCTAAAATTTCATAGATGTTAGCTTGCATATCATGCTGGCAGAGATTCTGGCTTGTCCCTGCAAAAAGATATAATCTGTTCTTAGCTACCGTCTTGCTTGTTATCACCATGGTTCCATCTTGTTTTACATCTAAGCATACAATGTTGAATGAATTAGAGGTTATATATCAATACTACGGCTATTTTTGATATGTTCTAGATAGTTTTTCTATCTTGAGCCGGACAGAATAATCACTTTACTTCATAACAAACAACACAATAACGCATGACCTTTGCCCTTACTTTTGTCTAATTCGTAACTTTTATCTCTGGTTTTTCTTATTGAAAAAAAGCATAAACTGAAAATCTGATGATAATAGTGCTGCACTATAATAACTACTACTAGATATACAAGGGATCCGACCGTAAAGCTCAAGTCTTGACATATGTAATAACTATTGGATGTTGGTCCCAGGCGGTGGACATATCTCCAAACCCAGGAAGGTCGGACCCCATGTATGTTGTGTATTCTCGAAAGGCAACTGCTGCATAAACTGTACATGTGAAATGTATAATCTTCTGTGAAGGTAAAACTCTCTGTAAAGCATTGTTTTCTTTTGGATCATACCATGATTCGTTTGTATTGAAAATGTTTTAATCTGGTAGTACATGTTATCATCCTTTATCAGCTTTGGTAGACCATTCTTTGTATTCAACAACTTTTAATCTGATAATATATGTCAACACCTGCCCTTTCAAAAAAAAAGAAAAGAGGACAACAATAACAATTTGAGTCATACTTCAAAATAATTCTATTATCAAGTTTTCCATTAAATTATATAAATTAAAATCTTTTCTTACAATTTCTAATCAACATTACAATAACAAGTTGTCCGTTTAAGTTTTAGGTTTCACCTCTACTTTTTTAATTTCTTCTGCATTATTAAATCTCTTTTCCCAACTCTAGTACATTACTTAGCTCTCAAGTTGATTTCAAAAACAAATGAAAGAAAAGAATAAATTAGAAAACAAATCCAGAACAGTTTTGACCATTCCAGAAAACTGAAAAAACGATGAAAAAGGAAGATTAGGAAAAAAAATTAATTGGATAATCTCTCGAAATGTTGTTTAAAAGCACTTAGTACTTGTTGCAATTTTTATTGATTCACTGGCATTTTTTGGTGCTATCCACAGATCTTCTAGATAGCAAATTTGCATCTAATGAAATTTATTTTATTTTGATAATGTTACTTGTTAGATTTTAGTTGAGGGTGATCCAGTTCTTATTCAATGTGAACATTTTCCAAAACCGAGTTTAAATGAATGATGCCAAACAATGCTATTCATTATAAACATGCACAGAATAGGCGTTCCCTGATTGCCTAGTCAATGTTATACATTTGACTGACCTTCTCATTCTACAGAGCGATACTATTGATCGTGGAAAAGTTAACATATTAAAAGATGTTGAGGACGGATTAATGTGAAACATTCAAATTGGTTTTGAATGTTAAGGACGGAATATGAGCTATTAAAACTGCCGTTCAAATTCTTTAAATTGGATTTGACTGTTTACCATATTTGTTATTGGAAATGGAAGTTACCTGCCAGGATAAACAACGTACGCGGCAGTGCAACCTTGTTGTCCTTGTTACCGTTTGGAAAGAATTTTTGCAGAGAATTTACAAGGCTTCTACCTACTCGTGAAACAGCATATAATTCCTTGCCAAGTTAATGTTCCGCTAAGTAGTGGATGGCAACCATGTATATTGTTATATGGCCTTTTCTCCTAAAATTACAGTGGTTCCCTTGCCTGCCTCTTGCATTCTTGTCCGAGTGTTTGATTTTGTCAGCAATGTATTCTGAAAAGCTACTTCCTTACTGCTCGTTTAGTTGTTTGCATCATTTGACTTGATCTTGTAGATTACAAGGTTATGACATTAATTTTCCTTTGCCGTGCAGTATAATTCTCCACCTCCAAGTGGGTATGGTCAAAGAAAACCAATAATTCCATCTAGCCTGATGATTCTACTGGAAAAGAGGAGCACGCAACATGGGTCTTGATATCAACTAGTTCGGTGGGCACGACTTCAGAGATATGGTGTCTCCATTTCCTTAGATTCTCTCCCTTTCCCTTATTTAGCGATGTGGACATCCCCGTGATCCTTTCAGATTTTCGAGGACATCTGTCCTGAAACACGTTTGATGCTTTTCATCTCTGCACCCGTTCCTTCACACATCAATCACATAGACAGATACCTGGGACCGTGCAAAATCTTCCACATCAATCTTGGGTATCTTCTTCAAGATTTCGTTCAAACGATTTGAGATCTACCTGCAGAAGACCGAGAAGACTTTACTGTACCATTGCCTTACAGCGCTGCCCCATATACACATAATGGGTTTTATTCACTGATCTTATTTCTCATTCAGAGCGAATAAAAGTGATTTTCAGGTTAATGATTTTGAGATAAAAGAGTGAGAAAAAATAATTTTAATATTAAAATGAGTGATTTGAAAAATAAGAATATTTTTGAAAATTTAGAGTAAGGAGAAGTGAATAATATCACTTTTCCTCCTCCCTCTTTTTATATATATATATATATATATATATATATATATATATATTTCAGATGCTGATAACGTTGTTTCCTCGATCCATTGAAGGTCAACCACAGAACCACTCCGCGATTCTTTCCAGACATGAAGACACTGTGTGACACGGATTTGGTCTGCAAGATCACCACTGCTGGATATTTGTCACGTCCTGGTTCTTGCAAAAATCCGCACCCCTGGATCCACATGTCTCCTGTTCCACTGTTCATCAAAGTGACGGGCATCCAAGGTGGTGTTCACGTGCACCACCAGTTCTTGCCTCCCACTTCCCACACTCATCAGACATCAGAACCATCGCCGCTTCTCCTTACGAAAAAAAAATGGCATCCAACCAATTTCCGTGGATCACATTGTTGTGATCGTGAGAACATGCACTCCAAAAGGTAGTAAGGCATTTCTTTTTTCATATGTGTTTTGATTTTTAACCGTACGTTTGTAGTTCGAGATGAGTTGGAAATATAGAAACATTCTTTTCACTTCTTGGGCGTCAATGAGGTCATTAAAAAGGCAAAGCTAGAAAGATGAAATATTGTATCCGGAAATCCAAAATCCGATCGGAATCACGGGTGCTGACATACTATCCAAAAAAAAGCTGGGGGGTGCGATTTCCAGTTGGAAATTCAAGAAAATGAAAATTAGAAAAAAATTTATGATTTTCTGGTATTTGTATTGTCCAAGAAAGTGAAGAAAATAATAAAAAAACATGGAAATATATAAAAGGATTTATTTTCCTCATTTGCCTTGCCTTTGTTGCTTCCGTCGAATCTCAAATTTTAGAATTTTAATTTTTTTTTTAAATTTTAGTGTTTGTATTTTTTTTCACTTATTTCTTATTGAGAAAATTCTTAAATGAAAATTTTATCATGATACATTCTTCTGATATCTTGCATTTTGTCCAACTTTTTTGATTATTGTTAAATTCGTAGTTACAAAGAAAATACAGAATTATATTTGAAATGTTAAAATATAGAATATTTATAATTTTTTAAAATTTTCACAATATATACAAATAATCTTTTAAAAAATATTTATTTCTTAATTTTCCTTTTCATTTTTATTTTAAAATTTTAAAATTTTTATTTCTTAGATTTTTGATATACACAAACAGAATTTTAAAGTTAGAATTTGATTTTTGTTATTTTGTATTATTTTCATCTTCATTCCCTATTTTTCTGGATTTTAAACCAAATGCATACGTTGTTGGGTGAAACCACGTACAAGGGTTTTTGCAGGTGACATGTGGTGTTCCCACTACCAGATTACCCTCTACATGTCATAGTGTGTTGTCAGGGAGTATTTTTTTTTTTTACTTTCAATATTTAAGAGTAAAAAAAATGATAATTTTAATAATAAAAGAAGTAAATTAAAAAATATGTATGTCATCAAGAAGTTAACGGTACTTTTAAAAGTTAGAAGTAAAAAAAAAGAATGAAGTTAATTAATTATGAAATCAATTTCAATAATGATATAAAATTAGAATCAAATAGTAAAATAAATGATATTAAAATTGTATAATATATTATATAATAAAAGTTTACGTATATAAATTTATGCGATACTAATGACATAAAAATTTATGTGAAGTTGAATTTAAAATTCTTGAAGTTAAAATAAATAGGATCTCAAGCATTGGTTGGGGAGAGTTTTAGTTCGGTCCAAAAGTTAATTAACTAAAGCTGTACAGTAATTAAAGTAATGAAAATTTATATATTAAAGTTTATATAATAATAATAATATTAAAAATTTATATAAAATTAAAATAAAAAAATTTCAAGATCAGCCATGCATGAGCAACTCGTCAGTGCTGAAGGGCTGTTTGTTTAAGAGTTAAATATTACGTATCTTTATTTTTTTTATTATACATGACAGTTACGTACAATAATATTTATTAAACAAGTACTTTTACTATTTTATATTAAAATATTATACCAAAAGTTAGATTATATCATAAATTATATAATTTTTTTTTTAAAAAAATTTATTTTATTTAATTATTATTTTTAAATAAACGGACTGACAAAATCATGTACCCATAGCTGCAGGTACACGTAACCGGACAGCGAAGATCTTCCCGTGAAGATTGCCGGTGGCTGCAGATCCGCTGGCGCACATTCACGTCCTGCTGCGCGCGACATGACCTCGCCTTGTGGCACATGGGCTGCACCCAGGTTGACTGATGGACGTACATGAATCAATCAATAATATACAAACGCAATGTACTCCACTCCACCGCATCTTGCTTCGTATTACCAATATCGGTGACAAGCTTGTATCATGGGATTCACGCTAACGAGATTAGATTAAGCGAGTACTTTTTTTTCTCTTTATTTTCAAATTTCAAAAAATAAAAAATAATTTTTAAGTAAATGATTTTAAGATAAAAGAAGGAAAAAAATAATTTTGATAATAATAAAAATGTGTATCATTTTTAAGAGAATGGTTAGGGAATGTGCATGTTATCGTAAAGTTAGGAGTACTTTTAGAAATTGGGAGTAAAAATAAGAACGAAGTCTAAAAATAAAATTGTTGTCATTTGATATGATTACGGTGAATTTAAGTTGTGTTAGTATTTGTGTAGTGAAAAATATAAGAATGTTGATATAATTGAAAATTACGATGAAAAATTATGAAAAAAATTGTATTAAAAAACTCCTACAAACTCTTTTGCTATTTTTAAGTAGTTGATATGATTTTTGAGGTAAAAAAATCTTTTGCTATTTTTCTCTTCGATAATTACAATGAAAATTAACATCTACTTCTGTAGCAAAAATTCCTACAAACTCTATTATCAAACAAAACCAAAGTCAATTAAGATACAACATTCCAATGATATATTAGAATCTAACATGAGTTTTAGTAAAAACATGGGCTCTCCTCTTTGCATAATAAGACGCTTCACTAATGGGTACATGTAAATGCTTAAACATATGCCTAAGACAAATGACAAGGTAATCTCAATAAGGTGTTTGTGATTTTGGAATTAGTGGGAAATAATAAAAAATGGTAAAAAAATTTAAGACATTTACTTTGATTTTTTAAACATGAAGTGTCAATATATATTTGGAAATTGGAGTATACAAGAGAAATTAACTAATTAGAGGAAATATTAATTACATGGAGGTTGCTTGATCTAGTAATTAATTAACAATGTGGTTGCTAACTAAGCAGAGAATTAATTTTTTTAAGACATTTAAATCAATGCATCCAAGAAAACAACAGGGGATCCATGATGCTATCATTTTTTGAAATTGGTAATTAAAAGCATGTAGTCATCAAGGTTTAATCAAAAACACACATTTTTGATCTAACTCATGCAACATTCCAAATTTAATCTGAAAAAATAAATATAACTACTGTTAATTATTCAAAAAAAAACTAATTAACCATATATATATATATATATATATACACACACACAGAGACATGCAAATTAAAAACAAAACAAAATCAAATTCACAACTTGGGAGAATATCTGACCAACCCTATCAATTAGATCTTGAAAACCACAGCACACCTGTTGTTTTTCTGAATTGATAGGTGTATATTTTGTGAAGTATATATGAAAAATGATGAAAAGCATGAAATCATATATACCATTTTGGTTGGTTCAACCAACATGCATATTTTTGTGTGACCCACATAACACAAACCTGTGAAACATATGGGACACACCCAAGTAGCTTTGATTTTTGGAGCTCTCATGCATGTTGTCTCCTTAAAGCTAGATTTCATTGATACATATATATATATATATATATATATTTCCCTTATTCTATGGATGCCACTTACACATCAAACATGCATGGTCCCGCAAATTAATCAATTAGTTCAATGTTCATGTGTTATAAATAATCTTTGACCATGTTTGTTAACTTAAAGTTTTAATTAGTTTCAACTTTGTACAATTCTCATACGTCATTATCATCATACAAACTATCGTACACAAATTCCTACTTCACAATTTACTATATATATATATATATCTAACATTATTTACAAAACTACTTTTAACTCCAACTTTTCACAGTTATTAGAACTGAAATTGAAATTGAAGCTTTGTTAACAAACAAGGCCAATGAGATATGTTAATCTGATCTATTTTTGTAAGTTCACAACATCGTCCATTCTTCAAGTACACAGCCAGTCATATATTATTAATTAATTCAATCTACTCTTGAACCTCGTCTGGGGTTGGCTCCAATCACATCTGAGAGTTAAATAGGACTGAAACTTGAACTACGTAGTAATTAAAATTGTAAAAGTTTATATGTTAGATTTTGTACAATAATAATTATGTTAAACGTGATTTTAAGAGTTGATTTCAAACATAAGCTTTAGTATATATGCATGCATCATACACATATATCTTAAGAACTATTAGTTGCACAACAACAACTGATTAATTAACTAATTAATTATTTCCATGCATATGCGCCAGATGATGATAATCTTATTTTGGTTTGTGCATAATCTTGTTATATATATGATTTAATTCGACGGAATCTTTGCTTTGCTTTGCTTGCAAGAACATGCATGCATTCAATGTCTATTTTCCCACAATTAATTCTAGAGAGAGAGAGAGAGAGAGAGAGCAGCTAGCTAGACAAATGGACTATTACAGATATTGTTGTATGCTGCTCTTAATTAATTTTTCTGCATTGAAATCAACTCTAATTAATACTCTGATTAATGAAGAATATCTAGCAAGTGTGGGCTTGCATGCATGGTTCTAGTTGAGTTGAGGACAAGCATGATGTCCTCCTCAGCCTAAATTTTATCTTTCAACGTTTGTTTTACTTTGAAAAAAAAAAAACCTTACATCAAAAATGATGAATGAAATTGTGATCTTTATATTACTTTTGATCGAGCTCCTTCTTACTGATTAATTAATTTTAGTAAGGTAAAAATTCATATGCTATCAGAGTCGATTAGTTCACGTATGCTATACGTAAGACGTTATATAAATTACTACAACGAGGGACTTACAAGTATGAGAATGTATTGTGAAAAATAATCTTACATCAACAATTATGAGTAAAATTGAGATCTTTATATTACTTAATTATGAAACTTTTTCACTAATCAATTGATTTTAATAAGATTATTAAAAATCTATAATAAGGTTTTGGCTTAATTTCCCTCATCTGAAGACTAATTTTCTCATCATGATATATATAATTGTAATATATAGTGGGTGTTTGTACACCTAAAATTTCTTGGAAAGGAATTCATGTTAAAGTGATTTTCCTTTAACTATAATTTATGTTTATTAGTTTGTGCCGATAGAAAACAACGGTTCTCATGATTTCCTATCGTAACGTAAAACCCTCAACTTTTTCGACCACCATTTCCCAACTCTCCCTTCAAAATTCAAGTGAAACTGCACTCCTTTGACATGCACATTCGAGTCAACCTCCATTAGCACCCTTCTTCAACTAAAGTTGACCTCCTCTACCAATGATCTTGTCTTCCTCCTACTTCGATGCCACCACCATAGTTCTTCATAATGTTTAATTTTTTTTAATTCTTCGTAATTTTCACCATCTGTAATGTTATATTAAATTTTTAACATTAAACTTTAATTATAAGAATTAAATTATTTATAACTTTTATTATTTCAATATTTAAAAAGTCAATATTAATTAAACTTTTCTATCAATTCTTATGACACAACACCAAAAATTTAAGATTCTTCTAATTTCCCATGTTACACAGACAACTCTTATTTTTTTCAATTTTCCATCAAATCTTCTCATTCTCATTTCCCATGCATCTATTTTTGAAATTCTGTGATTTCATTTCTCATCATTTCCAGGCACACAAATATACCCATAATGACAATATGCATGGTACCACACACACACACACACACATATATATATATTGATGTATACATATAAAGCCAATCTGGAGCTTCTGCATCACAATTATGTGTGATTCCTGTAGCATATGGTTGGATGGTCAGTATAATATGATCAATCTCAGGACCCAGCTACTTATATGCATGCAAGGCTTGATTTAATCAGAAACCCATCTCAATCATTCATCCACATGCATGGTTCTGTAGTGGTGCTTGGACGGCAGGCAGCAGTTTTGCTTTTTTTCCCCCCCCAAATCCACAGCAACGACGATCGATCAATCGGTGGAATCTGAATGGAAAAATAGAATTTAGAAGAAAATAATTAAACGACAAAACAAACAAATTTACAAAATGGTACAAGAGATTTACATTTATTTCGAAAATTAATGCTTACGTGCACGATTGCATTAGGTTTTTTCGGTTTTTTTCTTCACTGTATCAATGCTTTGATACAGAAGCAGTTTTTTTAGGGACTTTGTATATTTAGAATTAATAAAAAAATGTAAAATAATGAAAATTTTATCCACAAACCCTCCCCTTTATACTTTTGACGAAAAGCCTTATATATATGCCATTTGGTTCTCTCACTACCGATTATGTTAAAATTTCTTATTAAAATTAATTAACTACGAGTAAAAAAGTTCTTATAGATTAAGTTTAGTTTATTTTCTACGTTCATTAATGTAAAATTATTCTAATAATTTTCTTCACTTGTACTTTATTTTAAATTTTTTATGCCTACAAGTGCCTATGAGTGAATGTACATACGTGAACTGCTTCTGATTATTATCATATTAAAATTTCATCTTAAAACTAATAAATTAACTATGAGCGAAAGAGTTTTTATATATTAAGTCTAATTTATTCCTTACATTTATCAATATAAGACTATTCTAATAAATTAGGATGAAATTAAACTTCAACAAAACTTAGAAAAAAAAACTCACAATGTTATTACTACTATACAAATTTCAATATATAAATTTTTATCACCTAAATTACTATAAAATTCTAACTTTATTCATAAAACTAATTCCAACTTCAATTCTAACTTTCAAAGTTAAAAAAAACCGTCACCAAATGCATCCTTTATCATTATCAGAGAAATAACACCCAGCAGTTGTCCAATTAACCATACATACCTGCACCTGCACCTACACCATTATCTTCTTCTTCTTCTTCTTCTTCTTCTTCTTCTTCTTCTTCTTCTTCTTCTTCTTCTTCTTCTTCTTCTTCTTCTTCTTCTTCTTCTTCTTCTTCTTCTTCTTCTTCTT
>JAMKPZ010001764.1:0-42552 GCA_024699675.1 Amphibolis antarctica | reverse complement strand
GTTTAGTTGGTAACAAATAACGATAATCACGATCTTTAATTCTCAAATTTCAAATACAAATAATCAATTAATACTATTATTATCAAATTAAAACGATATAGATTGCAGAATCTTTCATTGGATTAATTACAAGTGGTAGGTATACATGATCTAACGTGCGCTGTCGAAGTCACACCCCCACCAATATCGATAATCGACAAATCATTCGTGCAAAAAGGTCACAAAAAGACGACCTTTACGGTAAGTGGATGCCAATACGACCACCCACCAAAGATGTACGTGGTGACCGGATCCAATTACGACAAGTGTGGTTCTGTGAACTGGAGCCAGCGTGTGTGTGCGATTAGCATACACATGTATGACTTTGTTTTGATCCGGGAAAGTGTTGTAATTGTACAAAAAAGAGAGTATATATTATTATTATAATATAAATTTTTATATATTTTATAATTTATCATAATATTTAATTGTATTTATTTTACCACTTTTAATTTCAATTTTTCATAATTTTTGAAATTAACTTCACAAAAATAAATAAACCTTACTAGAGGATTTGTATACATAGGAAATCTTGAAAAAGTAAAATTTTGAAAAGAAAAAAATTGATTTGTAAGGTGTTTATGTGTCTTAAAAAATTTTAGTTTTTTTCAATCTACAAGTATAAATTTTTTTTATCATTTTTCACCTATTAGATCAAAAAAATTCTTACCGTTACGAAAATTTCATCACAATACATTTTCTTGACCACGTGCATTTTACTCAACCTTCATTGATCATTGCTAAACTCATGGTTATAAAGAAAATATGAAATTATATTTAAAATATTAAAATATAATTTTTTTTATAAATTTTTTAAATTTTTATCTTATAATTCATCGTAAAGTTTAATTTCATTTGATATCAAAACTTAAATTCTAATTCTTTACTGTATTATTTAAAGTTCAAATACGTTGTAAACACACCCACGGTTCGTTTCTTAATCAAAGGTACGTACCTCCCTCCTGATCGTCCACCAACGTCTCTCTTCGTTCGTCCGGTACACGCGAAGATAAATTTTTCGGTTCTATCTGTCTTCTTAATGATTTTACCAACCGAATTGAAGTCAGGTGTGGTCCGTCGAATTTCCTTGACAACCGAACGCGCAGCAGTTCCTGAAGCCCAAATGATTTTACCAGCCTCCAAATTAATCAGTTAATTAATTAAGATCCCCATGACAAGCTAGGAAGAAGGTCAATTAATTGCTGCGTTCCATGGCGGTTGGTGCTTCGGCTCTTCCGATGGTTGGCAGCGAAAGAAGAAGAGGGACACAAATAAACTTATCACCTGAAAATTCTGTGGTACTGCTGTGTCAAATTTTGTATCTTACGACAAGTAATTTTCTTTTTCTTTTTCAATAATTTCTTTACGTGTTTTGATACATCTACTGTCATTTCCTGCAGGTTCTTTTCTCAGGCATTGTACATCTACTCTTGAATCAGACTGCACACACGGGTTTCGATGAGTAATGGATGTTATGGCGTCATAAATTTGGCAGCAATGATATGTTCAACAAGCAAGATTGACGTCATGAGTGATGTCAGGCTTACTCAAATTAAGGTATTTGATTACAGCTCCTGCAATGCTACCATATTAAGGTATTTGCCATTCTTTGTTTGCCCAATGGTATTCTAATTCCTCGTGTAAATTTTAGGGAAAAAATTAAATTAAACAAAAGAAGTAAAGATCTAGATTTTTTTAATGGTAATAAAGCATTAATAAGAAACAAGATTCCAAGAGACCACAAAATAAAAGTATGTGTGGAACAACAATCAGGTTTTAAGATTACAATATTAAAAGAAACCAAAAGAAATAGCAGATGAAGAAGATAAGTTATTTATAATCAAAGAGACATTTAGTCGAATATTCATTTAACTTTAAGAACGCAATCACCCAAACAGTTTGATTGATCTTGAATAAGGTCAGGTGCAATGGGTATATTGGTTGTCATCACATCACCCTTAATTTTTTTTGTTTTACAACAAGTAAAGATCGATCTAGTTGATAATTGGAAAAATATTTAGATATATGTCATTTAACGGAATATTTAATCATACCTAAAAATCTATGAAAGAAAATAATTCAAAGAATAAAATCTACTTAGTCATATTACTCATTGAATTATAATTATTTTGCAGATAAATTAACATTAACAATATATAATTGAAGACAATTTATGATTGTCCGGAAATTTTCTCTTTTTTTAATAAATTCATGGATAAAATTTGTACTTCAATTGAATTTTATTTTTAACAAATAAAAATTATTAAAGAAGAGAGACGAATACAGATGTATCAATTTTTGCATATAATTAATAAATTTTAAATTGTGGAAATGATCTCTTAAAAGTTCGACCGTAAAACCTGCTGCGAATATTCTTATCGAAAAAATATGCTACCACTATTATTACTTTTGAGTCGTTTTATATAGTAAATTAATTAAATAATAAAATATATAATAAATTATAAAATAAAAATTTATGTATATAAATTTATATAGTAATAATGTTATATAAATTTTTATAAAGAAGGAAAAAAAATCCTTCTAAACATGTAAATTTTGTTTAGAAATAAAGATTTTTAATTTTAATAATTACGAAAAGTTAAAATTAAAATCTAAAGTTGTTACGTCCAATTAAATCGACACAACTAACATTATATGATATAATTTGATAAAAAAGTCAATATGATGTAATTTGTTTTCGACACATGGACTATACGATACGTTTTGAAAATAATTTTATAATTTATTTTAATATATTTTTATTAAATTTTTTATTAAGATGTATATATTAAATATTTTTTAGTAGTTTAAATTTATTAATAATTAATGCATAATTATAAGTTTGAATCTAAAATATATCAGACATAACTTCGCTTAGCTCGACCGTGTCTCGGCTGTTTGTTTAAAGGTCAGGTATAATTCAATCATGTTAAAAAATAATTTTATAAATAATGTTAAATTTATCGTAAATTATAAGATAAAGATTGGTGTATTTAAATTCCTAACATAAGAAGTTGCTTCCATTTCCAGGTGGCGTAGGGTTCCTCTTCGTCGGTGCTGAGGCGACGATGATCACCACAGTGGGCAGCAGTAGCAGCAGCGCATTCCAGAAACCCGGGGAACTAGGCAAGAAGTCGAGGAGGGACATCGCAATGGTATCCGACGGCGACGAGGAGGAAGAAGAAGAAGAGGATGATGAGGATAATGGGGGAAGGGGGCTGGAAGCTTGGGAGAGGGCTTACGCGGACGAGAGGTCATGGGAATCTCTGCAGGAGGACGAATCGGGCCTTCTCAGGTCCATCGACACCAAGAAATTCCACCACGCTCAGTACCGGAGACGTCTGCTGCTCAGATCCTCCGGTTTGGATAATGTTGCTGCTGATGCTTCATCTTTGAGGGTACAGAAGGGGCTCGTGCGGTATCTCTTCGTCATCATCGATCTCTCCAGGGTATGAACCTATCAATCGAATATTGCATTTGTATCATTCACAGTGTATGTAGACGGATACAAGAGAATGGTTTTTTTTAAAAAAAAAAACTTCTACGTGTTTTTTTAAAAATGTGCGCTGCCTAAAGAGAGAAGAAATGGAAGACATAAAGCAAATTTATTTGAGGAAAGAAAAATAGCAAGTGGTCCTTCACCCGAGAAATACAAAATGCGCACTGCCTACGAAGAGAAGAAACGGAAGGCAGAAAGCAAATTCGTTTGAGGAGAGAAAAAGGGTAAATGCTCTTCTACCTGAGAAATACATGCATTAGAATGTGAGTTGCATACGTCATTGTCGCTTACATAGTCTGCAGCGGATGAAGTTTGGTCTGGATAGCTTGTCACATAACTGTCATCTTTCCCATACTCCTTACCTTTCCTCGTGCACACTGCATTTGTGGCGCAAAGTTTATAATGCTGGGAATGACAGTAAGAGAGCACAAAATGCACGCCAACTTCTATGTTCTTGGTCTTTGTTTGGTGAGGACTAAGATTGAGTGAAATTACTGATATCACATTGTATTAGAGGTGGCTGCTGAATTTGAGATGACGAGGGAAGAGGATGTGGGTGGGTCGGTGTTTCTGGTGTTGGTGGCACCGGTGGAGGTGGAGGACGAAGAGGCCATTGAAATAGGAGGATCAAAATGCCATAAGGCAAAGGGTTCTGATACCATGACAGTAAGAAAGCACAAGTGGAAAAGGGCTCACAAACTTGTGTTGTCACATGAAGGTTTAACAAAAGATTAACAACGCAACTAACTAATACCAAGCCTAGATGACAGCTACCTGAATACTTCTTTTTTACATTACAAGGAATGGAGATGTTTTTTCCTTATCGAGCTTAATAGAAAGCATATACATTTGTAACTTTATGAAGCTTCAACCAATGTATATCATGCTTTATCAGTTTTCTTGTAATAATTGCAGGCCGCTGGACAAATGGATTATAAGCCCAGTAGAATGGTTGTTTCCACTAAATGCACGGTGTCTTTCATCAGAGAGTTCTTTGACCAAAACCCACTTAGTCATGTTGGCATGGTGATAATAAAAGATGGTGTCTCTGAGTGTTTAACCGAACTTGGTGGCAGTCCAGAATCTCAGATCAAGGTCTTGATGGGTAAACTTGAATGCTCAGGTGAGTGTTCATTGCAGAATGCCCTAGATCTTGTCCATGGGTACCTTAACCAGATTCCATCCTATGGCCATCGGGAAGTATTAATACTGTATTCTGCTCTCAACACTTGTGACCCTGGTGACATAATGGAGACCATTGAAAAATGCAAGAAAGCCAAGATAAGGTGTTCTGCAATTGGTCTTTCACCAGAGGTGTACGTTTGTAAGCATCTTTGCAAGGAGACAGGTGGTTCATATAGTGTTGCATTAGACGAGGTAAGAACAACGGTTATGTAGCCTCCTTTTTTTCTCTTCTTGTAATATTAACTTTTTTTTGATTCTGTGCAGCACCATTTTAAGGACTTATTGTTGGAGCATGTGAGTCCTCCCCCTGCAATAGCAGAATTTGCTATTCCTAACCTGATCAGGATGGGCTTTCCTCAAAGAGGAGCAGATGGTGCCATGTCTATTTGCTCTTGTCATAAGGAAGCAAAGGTTGGTGGGGTTTACACATGCCCAAGATGTTGTGCACGTGTCTGTGAACTACCAACTGACTGCAGGATTTGTGGGTTGACGCTTGTTTCATCTCCCCACCTCGCAAGATCTTATCATCACCTTTTCCCTGTAACACTATTCAATGAAGTTACGTCACTTCCAAGTGGTGTACATCAAAAGTTATCAAGAACCTGTTTTGGTTGCCAACAAGAGCTTGGGAATCATGGTATGAGTTTACTCCTTTTACTACAAAAAGATTTAGCTGTCATTGTATAATTGTAAACTGATTGCTTGTAGAATTATATTATTTGAATTTTTGATACTTAAAAGTTGAAATTCAATGAAATATTTAAATTTCTACGAATAAAATCTTCAAAGCAAGAAATTTCATTGTTCTTTTTAAGTTACATTAGTTTATCTCTCCCTTTTTTGAAACCATCCTCATTAATTGTCATATTTAATGTTTTTGTTGCGTTCAACGTAAAATGTTCCATTATATTTACCCACATTCTTAACAATAATTCTATATTCCTTTTTATAGGAGTATCATTTGGCATTTGGGCTACTAGGAGTTTTTGTTGTCAGTGTGCTACAAAAAATGGGCATTTTATGGGCTAAACAAAAAAGGGTAAACAACTTTTTTTCCATTTAGTGTCCGTTTAATGGTAGTTCTAACAAAATGGGTTATGTTGAAGTCTGCTTGAATGGTCATTTTTCTGTTTTTTAGAACACCATTTGATGGACCTTGATTTGGTTTGTTTGAGTGCATAAACATTGCACGTTTAAATACTAAAAAGCAATAAGGCTACTGTTTTGCATTTCCTTATGCATCTTGAATATTTCCTTAAAATGAATGGATATAAGTTTGATTGATGAAAAATTGTAGTTTAGACACTGCAATCTTGCCTATCAGTTTTCTATGAATTCTAAACTCTGGCCAAAAGTTTAACTACCGTAGCTGCTAACAAATTTATATAGCCAACATACATATTTGACAGTTTTTGACTATCAAATGATTCTTATTGGAATTTCAAGTGCGACAATCTGCATCAAACATAATTACATCTTACAAAATAGATTATTTTTATAGCCTGCAAAAAAAATGAAATTGTAGCTGACTAAAGCATTCATTATGGTCTTTCTTCCGGTGATTTACTTCATCCGTCAAATTCTTATAGTCATGTATAAAATGATTGTTATTCGAATTTCAAGTGCAAGAATTTGCATCAAACATAATTACATCTCACAAAATAGGTCATTTTTAAGGCGCCTGCAAAAGATTTGAAATTGAAGCCGACTAGAGCATTCATTATAGTCTTTCTTCCTGTAATTTGCTAGTCTGTCAAATTCCTTACAGTCATGTATAAAAATGGGCATTTTAATGAAGAATGTGTGTTTAAATAGATCTTATGCTTGAGATCAAGAATGCGTCAGTGTGAGGCCTTATCTAGGCACCTGCTTTAATAAGTATGCCTGTTTATAAAGAAAATGTCCCTGCTTGAGATGTTGATCTTTATCTTGAGCATATAAAATTTTCGTGTAAAAAATTTCCATATAAACTGACATGGGGGCAGTTCTAGTGCAATTAAGTGGATTCTTTATTTCCCAATTGTCTGCTCTTATTTACATCCTCCATACTTCTAACATCGATCCATACTTTTTGTGATAATTGTAGTGTTTTGCTTAGGTGATTGATTAAGAACATGTTCACTATAGAAGAGGTATTGTTTTCATTTCTTTGTTAAAATAACTTTAAGGCTTCAACCAAGCAAATGGAATTTAAACATGTACTTTCTATGTGTAAATTAACCATTGTTCCTAGTTATTAGAAGTAAATACTCTTATAAATTTTAAAAGGTCAACATAAAATCCAAAGCTATTCTGTGGTAAAATTATCGTCCTTTTTATGGAAGTTTCTTTTTCAACCATGGATTTCGGTAATTCAGGTTGTTATTAGGATTCATGTAATTTTTATAATTGATTTGCTTGCAAATTCTAATCCTCCATGCGCTATTTCTTATTTCATTCAGGGAGCGGTTCCAGCTTCCATGTTTCGTGTCCCAAGTGCAACCAACAATTTTGCCTCGACTGTGACATCTATATCCACGAGAGTTTGCATAATTGCCCTGGTTGCGAAAGCCAGTGGCATTCAAAGGTGGCTGCACATACTTCCGACAAATAGACACGTTGTTGTCAACATGGTATTGTGTGGAACCATCACTCGGCGATTCAGGGCACCATTGGGACTTGTGTGGAACCATCACTCGCTTTGTTGTCTCGCTGGAATTCGTTCTCTTTTGCTTCCAGCTCTGTCATTTTCCCTGTTCCCTCTTGTCGTGCTGTTGTCTTCCACCTTCCGCCTTGGTTGATTTCCCCTTTACCCCTTTACCCCTTTACCGTCTTTGTCTTTTCACAATCGTTTCGTGTTCCGTTGAACCTTTAACTGCATGCCCTATTGGTTCAGGTTCTACGGTGGTGCCCCTTCCATTTTTATGGTTCAAACGTTTTGTGTTCATACCATATTTTGTAGAACTTGTGAGGAATATACAAGCGTCTGGGACTGGAAAAATAAAATACAAACTTTATCGAATACAAGATTTGCATTCAGACCAAAAAAATTAACTTCACATTGTGGTGGACGTCAGGTCAGCATGGTTGATTCGGAGTCCTCTTGTCTCTAGTCTCGAGTATTGATGATGTTTCGTCAGATTCACAGTTAATTCTGCTAAATTCGTTAACATGCATACGAATTGTAGGGAGCTCTATACTTTCTTTTTTTAAAAAAAAACTTGTGTCGTTGTGTGAGTGCATTTGATAGTAGTTTTCCCACTTTGAGCAAAAAAAAGGCATTTTTCCTATCAAACAAGGTAACGATAAAAGTGATTTTTAGTGTAAGAGAAAAGATAAAAGAGTCGTTTTGAGAATTTTCTCGTATTATTATAACGTTAAGAGTAATTTTTGTATTTATTAAGAGTGTTTCTAAACACATCTTAAAGCTTCCTTGAATGTACTAACAGGAACGTCAAATTTGACGTACATCAAGAGGTGTTGGTAATTTTCAGTTTTGTCAAACCAGTTTCTTGAAGTAAATTCTTGAGTTGTAATTTTTGTCACGCGTCTCAAGATTCTTTCTGTACTTCTTTCAACAAGTCACTTGTCAGCAAATTTGGAAGTCCTTCCCACGACATGAAAAACAGATGTGCTTGCAAGTTAGCTCTTTACACCTTCGAAGGTAACTTGAAATTTTCAGAATTTCTGTTTTCTTTTTTGAAAGGTTTGAATTTTACTTTTTTTATAAATTTTTTGACGTGGACAAATATGCTTTAAAATGAAGATTTCTTTTATGAACTTGGACGCCTTTTTGATTATAAAAGAAATAGGCTGTGCAAGATTGTGTTGTCGGTCCATTGGTCTTGGAGGGATCATTCAAATGATCATGTAGAACAGAGCGTTTGTAGAAAAATTTAGTACGATAATTACTACTAAATATTATTGCATTAATATTTAGGATGATTATCTATAATTAACTAATGTTAATATTATTAATTACAAAAATTATATATTATTAATAATATCTATCATAAGTATAAAAATTATAATTTCCATTTTCTACTATAATAGATACAAATGAAAACAGATAATAATAATTTTAATAAGTAATGGTGATTGTAGTAACTATTATTTAAAATAGAAAGAATAGATATTTAACAATATAAAAAATATTATGAATGGTGTTACTAATTGAATATTACAGATAACAAAATTTGGTAAAGTTTTCTTATTCCAATACAATAACTGTTGATTACCATATATTGTTCATATTTATTTGAATATACGTAATAATATTTAAAATAAACACCATTGATTTATTATATTTAATAAAATTATCTTAGTATAAAATATAAGCAATATGAATTGATGAAATTATTTATGTACGATAATTTTTTTTTTTTTTGTGTGCAAATGTTACTAGTTACAGTTACCAGATATCATGAATTGTTATTTATTACTATTATTGCTAATTAAGTACAAACATGAACTATTTTTGTTTACGAGATACCGTGAAAAAGTACTTAGATGGAAAATATTTTAAATGAAAAAAAAGTAGCAAAAAAGTCAAATCTATCCAATCTTATATTCAGTATAAAAAAATAATGAGATATGTTTATTCCATTCTATTTCCACGTACTGTAATTTCATTTCCAAATTCACTACATTCGAAGTAAATTATTTGCAATTACTAGATTATTTTAAAAAAAATATATTAATTTTGAGATAATTTTATAAATTTCGAATTTTGATTATAAGTTTAATTATTAAAATATAATTTTAATGATTCATACCTTAAATAAATAACAAAATAGTAGTAGTAGTAGTAGTAGTAGTAATAAAATTGTTATTTTTGAGATGTCGGTCGTACACTCGTACTTGAATTTTAATTCAAAGACAACCCTCCGTTTCCACCACGTTTTCTTACCAGACGCAAATTCTACTTTCCACCTCTCCTCCCCCTTCCTTGTCTCCTCCGGTGGTCTCTGGTCCGTAAACTCCATTCCATCCCGTCCCGTTCGCCCCTCTGTCAGATCTCGTTGCAATTGTGTGCAGGTTTGGATGCTTTTCTTCCCCTTCCTTTTCACCGTTGCATTTCGCGCGGATTCTTCTTCTCCGTCCTCAACGTCGAATTCTGTTTGAATCGATTCCGAACGTCCGATGTTCCTCGTTTTTCCGTTCAGTAGTTTCAGTTCCGATTTTGCCTTTGTGATTTGAAGACGCTCTCTAAACGATGATGAAGTACGATTCGTTTACCGATTGTAGCACAATGATTAGATATCGTGTTCACAAATTGTCGTGTTCTTATCGTTTTTTCTGGATATGATGTGTCAACGGTCAATGTACGTTGTTGTTGTAGAGTTTTTCAAGAGAAATGCCAAAATGTGATCAGGATTGGAATTCGCTGAGAATTATGCGACGGGATTGGGATAGTATTTGTAACATAATATTACTGGTCACGGAAAGCTCGGGTGGGCTGGTGGATGATGGTTCATGAATTTGTAGCAAGCGTTACTATGCTAAGACATGTGAAAGAAAATGAGATATTGTCTTTCATTCGTGTGCTATTTTCAAGCTTATTGAATTCATGTCTGTTCCTTCGCTTCTCGTAATGCAGCTGGTCCTAGGTCCCTATCTTCTATTGCATCTGCACTGGTGACAAAATAATCAAGAAAAAAAACCGCACGGCTTTTTCTCTACAACCTCCATGAAGAAGGTTTTGGGCCAGACTGTAAGAGATCTGTAAGGCTTCTGCATGCTCCTCATTATTTTGTGCAGAATTTTGGTGTATATTTTTTCTATTTTTGTCTACCAAGCAATAGAAATCGTATATGGTCTTATCATTTCCTAAAAGACGTCTTTATAATTTTGGGTTGTTTCTCTTTGATCTTCTGTAGTAAGAGAGAAGTTAACAAGAAGGTTCTTAAAGTGCCAGGGATTGAGCAGAAGGTTAGTTCCTTGATATAATGTTTTATTTTTTCTATTTCAACTTTTGAGTTCCATTTCAATTTTTACAGTTGTATCAATAGTCTTTTTTTGTATGTCAATAGCCTAAAAAAGTATCAATATTCTAAACCATTATCCAAAAGCTTTCTTGGTTGCATTGTTTCTTTTGTGACTCTGCAGATCCTTGATGCAACTAATAATGAATCTTGGGGTCCGCATGGATCACATTTAGCAGATATTGCACAGGCCACACATAACTAGTGAGCTTTATAGCAGTTTTCATTTATTATTTTATCATGGAGATTTTTATATATAGCCTTCTTGCAGTTATGAGTACCAGTTGATAATGACAGTTATTTGGAAAAGGATAAATGATACTGGGAAAAATTGGCGACACGTCTACAAGGTGATTGATATATATTTTGTTCATGTTTATGCTGCAATCTCAATTTTATGATTGTTTAACTTTCTTAGTTATAATTTTTTTATTCATTTTACTAATGATATTTGCATAGCATTTTCCCTTGAACTTCTCCAGAAAGCATATTTCCATAATTTGAATTCTGGATGTGTTTAGTATTATTGCTGGCTTTATAAGTTGGTGTTGCATTACTTTAAGTTGTATGTTAGAATAAGTTCCATTAGTCGTACTTTTATTTCCATCTGTCATTGCAAGTTATTTCTAATACCATGCATAACAGGGTTTAATTGTCCTTGAATATTTGGTGGTGAATGGATCTGAGCATGTCATAGATGAAATCAAGCAACATGCCCGCCAGATTTTGGTATCCTCTCCATTTCTTTGTCGTTGAACCTATTCTTTCATCTCATTTTGTCTTCTTATCATTTATTTTGATTTGTGGTGCAGGATCTCTCTGATTTTCAATATATTGATTCAAGTGGAAAGGATCGTGGATTCAATGTTAGGAAAAAATCAGAGAGTCTTGTGGCACTAATTAGTAACAAAGAAAAGATACAGGAAGTTAGAGGGAAAGCTTCTATTAATCGAGAGAAGTTGCTGCCCTTTCTGGACTGCCTTAAACTAATAATTGCAAATAGTTTATAATGTTCTAGCTTTTTTTCTTACAGGTTCCACGGTAAGGTTGAAGATCCTGATGGGAATGGGAAGGAACGAGCCAGGTTTCACCTTGGAAATTTTGGAGTTGCTAGCAATAATATTGAATCTGGAAATGAAAATCATCAATTTGGAAAAAAAGCCAGTAACTCTGACATTGTCAAAGGGCATTCAATTGATGCTGACGATGATGGGTACTCCTCTGGGCAGTCTCATCCTCCATGTCTGTCTCCTACATTTTACAAAACTAAAGAACTGGACATCTTTTCATCTTGATATCAGTTATTTCTAAGTTCTAGCTATTGTATTCGCATTATTGGCTTCTATATTCTTGCAGTTTACATTCCTGGAAAGAAAGTGTGCTTTCATTAACTATATTTCTATATTCCTTCATTGATGGCCTTAAATTTATTTTAAATTATCTTCTTTCCTTCCATCTTTCTCAATAACCTAAACCACTATATATTTCTTCCTTACCATAAATTGATAACCTCATTTGTTGTCTACTTATGATGCTGCTGGATTGAGCTATCTGACGTACATCTATAGTATTATAAATATATGTTAATCATATTTTTATGCTTTCATTTCAATTATGTTGCAATTAACCAATCTTTATAATTACATGTTCATATCCGTTTATGTTGCCAAATGCCCCAGTAATGCAAACTTCTCTTACACTCTTCTATTCTTTCATGATCCATTCATTGAAAAGTCCAATGGCACTACATTTATAAAAACTACGAACCTGGGAATCTAGTTGCTTGTAGCACCCTATGGTAGTGAATTTGTACACATATATGGCTTTTATTGGACAATGAATTACTTAAAATGAATCAAAAAGTTATGGCACACAACAAATTATTTCTCTATGGTATCTTTATGACCAACTCTGTTGTATACTATTAGGTACCTGGAACGTAAGTTTTCTGAGGGAAACATCAGTGCACCACCCAGTTATGAAGAAGCAACAAAAGGTGCACAAATTGATATTCATAAAGAAAGGTCTGTTTTGACATTCACAAGTTGATACCTTGATGATGTAATATTTTATTTCTTTTGACTCTAGATCCACCTAAAGAATTCTGATTTGCTCTGACATTTTCACAGCGATGCATCAACTTTAACATCTTCACCAGCACAGGAAGCATTACCTTGTGAGCCTAACAGAACATCTTCTGCTGAAAGTGCAAATCATGAAGCTTCTATCAAGCCTGACCCTTGTGGTTCTGACCCAGGTAAAATATGAAGATCTATCTACTTACCATCTTTTATTCCATTATTCCCATCTCTTCTCACCGGGCTATGCCTTTAAGCTTAGTTTTTTATTTGTTTTGTCAGTTGTATGTTTGATAGTTATTTCCTTTTTATTTGTATGTTTTCTTTCCTATTGTTTAATTTTCCTCCGCCATTTATTGTTTTGGTTAATTAATCATAGCATGCTCTAAAACTAGTGATGTATTTTTTGTCTAGTAAGAAATACAAGTATTTGATGGATCTAAATCTGAAATAATTTCCTGAACCAGGCTGTGGTTTTATCTTGAAGGTCTTCCTTATTTGAAATCCAAGCCTACAGGATATTAGTTTGGAGATTATCTCCATCTTGGTATGATATCATTCAAAGTGGGTATGCAGAATCCCTAACATTATTAGGACATTTGAAGCCTTCTGGTTGACCTATACTAGAAAATTAATTTGAATCATGTCTTTTCCTTCATCAAAATGAGAATTTTTTTTGGTTTGTGCATCTGCCATCTTACATTATCATTAATTATTATTTTTATCAGTGAAGTTTCTAAGAGGACCATTTTCAAGGAATTAAGTCCATTTGCATGAATATTTTGTGTTGGCTTTGATATTCATGCACTCAAAGTCTCTCCACATTCCTTTTTTCATAGCATTTCAGTGATAGTTGGTTTTTTTTGTTCTGTTCAGCTATACAACACACTGCTAGTAGTACTGAAGTGGACTTATTTGGCTCATTCACTGATGATCCTATGAACTCATCATCTCCTACACCAATGATGTCTACTAATGGGGAATCTGAGTTCACTTCAATCTTAGCTTTTGATGACAATTCTGCAATTCCATCTTCATCACTTTCTGCTGTGAACATGGTAGGCACTTATGCACAGGGTTCCTTTTCCACATCAAAAATATTTGCCAATATCCTATCCTTCTTTGTAATTAGGTGATTATGGCAAAGGTGGGACAAAAAATGAGATATTTATTTCGTGAAAATATCACAGTATCTAATTAACCTTGAAGTGTGCAATATGAGGAGACCAATAAAATGACATTCACTTGGTTCTAGAGGAGGGAGAGACATTGTGCTTTTGCAAAAGATTAAAGAAATGATCTTTCCTCGGGTGTTGATGCAATATGTGATTTAGTAGATAATGCTAGGGTGTTCAAAATAATTAGCGGAAAACTTGTAGTAATAAATGTACCTCTGGCAAGGAACAATATTTGGCAATATATTTGCACTGCATTTTCCTTTTTACTGCATCATTTTTGTCACTATGTACATGGAAATCTTCATTCTGTTCATATAGAAAAATACGTTTTGCATATAGCATTGTTACTTGTCTGCTTTTGCTAAATGCAGCCTTCTGAGGATCCATTTGGAGGTTCTCCATTCAAAGCTCTTTCACAGGAAGATAACATAAGTCAACCTCAAAAAGAAACTTCCTTGAGTTCAACTCAGTTTAGTTTTGGGTCTGTCAGTTTTCCAGAGCCAGTGCCATCCTCAGGGACAACTGCAACTGTGGAAAATGATTCAGGAATTGCTTATGGTAAAACTAGTAATGGGCGTGTTGGCTCCTTTTGTCAGGCTTTACCTGCTGCACAAACAGACAATGTTCTTGGAGACCTTTCCTCACAAATTGGGCCAACGGCCACATTTTCAGAGGCTACTCCAACAGTGACACCTGCTAAATCACAAACACCTCCTTCAAAGCTTTTGATGCAGACACCATTATCAAATCCGACAAATCCCTTTGTCCAATCAGATGTACAGTCAAAAGAAGCCCCTCCAAATCCTTTCATCCAACCAAGTCTATCGTCACAAGAAATTTTACCAAATCCTTTTGCTGAAACAAGATTGCCTTTGCAAGCTTCCCCCAACCCATTTGCAGAGTCAGGGCCATCAAAGCAGGATGTCTCTCCCAACCCTTTTGCGGAGTCAGGTGTATCAACACAAGACCATAAGTCAAACATTACGGAATCAACATCATCAGTATCTACTGCAAACAACACTTCTCACTTGGTGGTGTCATCAAATGGTCTTCCTTTAAGTTCCACCTCCCAATCAATGCTGCCATCTTCAAAATCAGCTACAGATCATGTTGACTTAGGCTTATTGGCTTCGGCGGCTTCACAGTCTAAGCTAGGGTTATCATCATCAAAATCAGACTCGAGCTTTGTTGAAACAGACCTACCAACTGTAGTGACTTATCAAGGTTCTTCTCCAAACTATATGACTCAATCTAATTTGTCATCACAAACTATTCCTAACCTCACCCAACCAAGATTGAGTGCTCCAGCTGTTTCTCAAGGACTTCCTCCAAACTACACTATGCAGCCAGGTTTATTATCACAAACAACCACAAACTCCTATTCAGAATTGTCTGCATCAGCCATGCAAGGGTTATCTTATGAGCATATTACCCAATCACCACAAACAACTTCAAATTTAACACAATCAGGGCTAACTGCTCCATTGGTTGTGCAAGACTTGGCTCCAGGCCATGTTGTTGCACGACCAAGTTTATCACCACTAGTAACTTCAAGTCCCATCCAATCAGAAATAAGTGGCCCACTTTCTGCAGAGGGGATTTCTCACAGCTACATTGCTCAACCTGTAGTATCATCACAAACAACTCATACTCAAACATCTTCAAGCACCATCTCAACATGTTTTCCACCTTCACCGGTTACAAAAGGATTTCCTTCAAATTATGTTGGCCAATCAGGATCAACAGCTTCATCCACTGTACAGGCAGTTTCGTCAACTACAACTGTGCTACCTGCAAAAACCATACAGCCCAAGGAGAAATTTGAGCCGAAATCAACTGTTTGGGCAGATACTCTAAGTCGAGGCTTGGTAAACCTTGACATCTCTGGAGGTAAGCATTAAAGTACATTTTTATCAACAAGCACAACTATTTTAATTTGCATTATAGATTTCAGTTTCTTATTGATTGGCTAATTTTTAATGTTAAATATGATACACTTGGACAGTTAAAACTAATCCTTTGGCGGATATTGGTGTTGATTTTGATTCAATCAATCGGAAGGAGAAGATGAAGGAGGACAAGAAAACTTCGACTTCTGTTTCCACCATTACAATGGGCAAAGCCATGGGATCTGGCTCTGGCTTAGGGCGAGCTGCTGCAACTGGCCTTGCTCCATCACCAAATCCTATGATGAGCCCTGGAATGGGAATGAGCAACTTTGGTGGTATGGGTTGTTATGGTGGAGGTATGAATCAACAAATGGGAATGGGGATGAACATGAGCATGGGTATGGGACAAGGTGTTGCAAGGCAACCTGGTTTTGGAATGCCTCCCGGTTCAAGCATGGCTCCTCATCCAGGCATGCCATACATCGGCAACAACCAAACAATGGAAATGAATGGCCATGGTTTTCAACGTCCATATAGTGGTGGATATAGTTAAGTATAACTAATGGGAAAGGATTATTGAAACTAGGAACTGAAGATGCACTCTGAAATCAACAGGGCAGCAGGTTTGTAAACATGTGATATGTTCTTTCACTTTTTTCCCATCCGTGCAGATTCTTTTCTACGTTTTCTCCCCTTTTCGTAAAATGCGTACACCAAATTTGGACCTTGTTAGTTTTTTTTAGTCTATTCATTGTAATACAAAAATGTTTTGCTGTTTTTTCATTGCTTTTTTTGACGAACCTTCTCTGAGTTATATTTTGTAGTAAGTTTCACATGGGAAAAAGGAATTACACCATTCTTTGAATTCTTTTGTGGCTTGGTATTATATGGAACCTGGATATCTTTGCAGTATTTCTTTCATGTAATATGAACTCTAATTGGCTTTGGTGCGGACGTGCTGTATAATCTTTTTTCTTGGTTTTTTGGCATACGCAAGAGTTGAACTCATGACCTTCGGCTTAAACATGCAATCTTCGGCTTCGGTGTGGACGTGCGGATGTGTTATATAATTTTTTTCTTTATATATTAAATTCAGTTTATTCCTTACGTTTATTAATGTAGGATTTTTTCTAACATGATGAATATTGCAAGGCCACCACTATAATATAAAATTAATGTACTTCCTGTTCTGCCATCTTATTTAGGTTAAGTGTGATGAATTAAGATACTAATGAATGATTTATGGATTTGTAAGTTAGGGGCCCAAAGTCCATACAAATGCCGGAAAGTGAATCCCAGACTCTAGATTCTAAAGCAAAAGAAGGAAAAGTATATCTTTGTATTTGTATAGTCATCTACTATACAAAAGAAGGAAAGTCATATACTATAGTTATCTAGTTTAGTTACATTTTTATCTTTGTATTTTTTTTAAAAAAAAACAATAGACTCCTTGCCTAAAAATGTTGAAAAATTACTAACCATGGAAATGTGAAACGCAACAGATCTTTCAAAAAAATAAAAAAAATTGGTGTCATTGCCCACAACTTTGTGAGAATTAACATTAAATGACTCACATTTAATTTCCACCATTTTTTTCCTTTTATTTTCATGCGGATCTTACTTGAATTTCACGTAAGTCCTACACATAAAAATGAATCGAAAAGTTCATTTTTACCATAGGTACTATAGGCACACCAACGGTAAAAATTGACGGTTTAAAAAAAAGTTAAAAACGAAAATGGAAAAAATTAAACCAATAATTTTCCAAGAAAAATATTAGCAATTGAACCAACATATATAGCATGAGATGACATAATTGATCTATACAAATAAATGCAGAGTCACTTAAAGAATCAGCAGTGGAGAAAAACAAAAAAAAAACAAAAAACTTGCAGAAGTTGCTGTTATGGTCGGCCTTGGACTGGACAGCAAAACTCTCAATTTAGCTAATTGGGCCTGCCTCCGAAATCCGAATACTGCCCCCACAGGCCCGTTCAGCCTTTCGTTTGTAATTTTAATTTTACATAAATTTTTATATATTATTTACGAAATTACCTTTAAATTAAACTCTCTAGATTTAATACTATTAAGAAACGAGCCCTTCGTCTCCACTCGCGCGTCGTCGTCTCCGGTAGAGATTGGGAGAAGCCACGTTCCTTCCTGCGCATTTCACTCCTTATCCGTTTATTGTTTCGGCTGCCATGGCCGTGCTTGCCATCCTCCTCCTCGTCATGTCGTCGATCTGCTTCCGGTACTCTCTTGCTTCGTCGCCCGACGTTCGAATCGTCAACGCCGAGCGTAGGGTATAATTATCAGCCGTTACTGTCATTCTTATTTCTCGATGCGTACCAGTCCTAGTCTTAAGATCACTTTTTTCTTCTCAAAAGCAATGCATCTGTCTGCTCTCTGTTTTTTTTTACTTGTTTAATTATAGAAATGGGAATTATCACCCGGGTTGACTTCGTAAATTTGATGCTGCTGTAGATTGACCTGACATCGCCAATCGTAAGGGAAGCTCTGACACTGAAGGTAAATTTTGCATCTCTAGTTCGGAATTGTTTCTTCACGTAGAGCTGTGCCGGGTAGTTGAAACATGGTTCACAGACAGAATTTCTAATATAGTTGAAACTAATGAAGATCTGATTTTGTGCAAGGCCTTGATCACAATGCCAAGTCCAAAGAAGCATCATATCGATTTCAAATTGTCCATTTTCATTATCAAAGTTGTGCAATTAAGGTCATTTTTTTGGGTTTTTTGACGTTTAGCGTGTCTTTCTTGTTCCTCACCAGCAATAAGATGTATTGATACTATAGAATTCAAGCATAATGGTATCGTAAAGTGAATTTACGAGCAGGATATAAACCAGGCTATACACATTGAGGAGAAAGAAATAAATGCATGCTAAAATGCTAGTTTTTCAAACAGGATGATAAGATTGGTAATCTTTCTTGTAGATTCATTCCATAAACTTACCGTTCACTCAATTTTTTCTTGCATTTCAATAAAGTTTGGTTTATGTCTAAGCTTACTCATTGCAACTGTAAGTTTCCGTACACATCCAAGCAATGGTTTCCCCTTCACTCTAAATATTAAAGTTGAGATTGCATTTCCCTGGTTCTTACTCCCTATTCATATTTTTCAGGTTGAATATATTGGTCCATCTCAAACTTCAGAAATTCTTCTTGCCTTTTCTCTAGCTCAAACTAAACACATAGCACTTCTGCAAGCATCAACAACTGAAGGAAAATCAAAAAGAAAAAAATATGTTCCACTTGATGTATCTCCAACAGAATCGCCTCAGACACCAAATGATGCAAAGTTATTCACTGTCAGTCTGATTAATCCTCTTAAAAATGGCGAATCTGCTATGCTGGAAGTGCTACTTGTCCTGACCCATGTGCAGGAACCTTTTCCATCAGAGATCAGCCAGTCAGAATCTCAACTTGTGTGCTATCGTGATAGTGCAGTGATTTTTTCACCCTATGAAATTAAAGATCAGATCACATACATTAAAACTCCTACTAAAAAAGTAGAATCTTATTCAAGGGTGGATCCCATTAGTCGTGTTGGCACAGAGTTGAGATATGGGCACTACTATGATAGCCCAGCCTATTCATTTTCTCCCATACTTGTGCATTTTGAAAATAACCATCCATTTGCGGTTGTTGAGCAACTTGTCCGTGTGGTAGAAATTTCTCATTGGGGCAGCCTTCAGGTGACTGAAAATTACAAGCTAGTCCATGCTGGAGCACGTCACAAGGGTGTCTTCTCAAGGTTGGTTAGGAATATTTTCTCTCTTTTTATTTTTAACTCATGAATTATGTGACATAAGATGGTGGCTTGCTAGTGCAGATGAAATCCCTTGCGGATTTTACTTTATTTGCATAACATTTTGATCATTTTATGCCCATTGATGCATTGACTTTTATATTTTTCATGATTTTATGGGTAACAAAAGGAACAAGAATTAAGTTAGATGATCTTGAAAGTTCTGCTTATAAGTAACATCTAACTTGACTCAGTTGTTAATCCATTTTTCACTTTTGTTTGTATTTATTTATTCTCCTGCATGTATCTTAAGGGATGAACACAGAGAAATTTCAAAAATGGAGAAGCTTGTTGTTGTTACAAAGAAATTGTCCAGATGGCATGTGTCATATTGGGACATATATACAGAAGCTTGTTCCTTTTTTCATAAATATCCTACCCGGTGGAATCAGTGGGGAAATGCAGGTTGGGAAGTTGGCGAAAGATTTGCTATTAACCTATTGGGGCATTACATGAAGGAAAGCCGTTATTTGAAGCATAAGGCTGTTCTAAGAACTTCTCTGGAGATTACTTTTTTTAAAAAAAAAAAAACTTAAATTCAATGGTATAAGTAGTTAATCTAGGGTATAATCTATGTATTAAAATTTAAACTTAACCTAAGTCATACTTGTTAAGATATTTTGATTATAAAATCAATAGCTGAAATTTAAAAAACCTGATGAATTTTAAACCTTTGTGTCAAAGATTTATATTTATCTGAATTTAAATACGAATTTCACTATGTATTTATTGTTGTAGAATGACTTAATCCATGCAGTTACTTTTAATCCTGTGTATTTACAAGGGATATATGCACACTTCTAGAGTTCTCTAGAGCTGCCTCTAGAGAAGCATGCCTATATTTATGTTACATTTTTCTAATATGTAAAGAAATATACTGGTTTCCTTGTTATGAAATGTTTATCCAACTATTTCAGTTTCAAATCTTATAAATTTTTCTTCTCGACTCTCAGTTTTGTTTGATTTGATAGGCTTGAGTATCAAGCAGGACGTGGTGCTTCTTCATTTAAACAGTTTCTTGCAAGACTACCTCCTAGAGTGCAATCTGTCTACTACCGAGACGAGATTGGTAATATCTCATCATCACATTTGCGCAGTGATTCTCAGAAGGTTTGTGTGTACTTCCTTTTAGATTCTTTAAAATCGGTATTGATGCATTAGATTGGCATTTCATCTCAAATATTTAAAGTTTCAATCATACCATAAATCCCCACACCTAAATCATCATAGTGATCATTTCAACAAATCAATGCATTTAAATTCCCCCTCTTTCTTATAGGAATTGCTTTTGCATATGGTCTTTCTGTTGTCTGCAGTTACCTTTTTGAGAGTGCATTATAGAAGCTTATCTATTTACATTTTCCTCATTTACAGTTAAACTTGCTGAAATAGGAAATCTTTCTTCTTAAGAATTTTTTATGCACAATTTTTAAGACATCTTGTGTCTAATGTAGTTAGAATTTTAAACCGAACCTCAATATATATTATAGCCTTCTTATGAGTTATGACATTGTTATCTACTGTTTTTGTTAACAAATATTGTGCTTGGTGCAGTCGGAACTTGAAATTGAACCTCGATATCCTTTATTTGGTGGTTGGAAAGCAAGTTTTACAATTGGCTATAGCCTTCCATTGCAAGATTACTTATTTGAATCACCTGATGGTAGGCGTTACTTGAACTTCAATTATGGATGCTCTCTTCTAGAAACATTGGTTGATGAGTTAACTACTAAGGTGCATCTCAATTTAAATCTCTAGTCAATTGATGTCAAGTTTCTTTATTATTTCCTTTGCATTGTCTTTCTTAACTTTTATCCTTAGTTTTATGGGTATTTCTTAATTTAATTTTCTCTTGCTTTCTTATTTGAAACTTGAGAGTATTTCATTACATGTGCAGATTTCATGTATCTTGGGAATTGAAAGTATAGTGGTAAAGTTATGATAATGTGATTATGATCAAAATGAAATCAATTTGGACAATTTCTGGAATCAGAAGAAACATATATAAAATATAATTGCACAAAAATTAGATTTTAAAACTGTTGAGAACAATGTCTAATTTTGGTGAGATGCTAAAATGGAGAGTTATTGAGCATTCAAATATTACTAAAGCTTGAAGTTATGAATTTCACTTTTCTTGCACTTATAGGGATCAATTACAAAAAACAAACTAAGTTCATGTATCCAAATGGACCATTTAAATTTTACCACCAAACAACAAAAAATCGAGTCATAATCTGACTACACAGGATCAACCACATGAATCATTTTTTTTCCATATATTTCTATCTGCAGTAAAAAGTTAGTGTTGTTGAGATGCATGTGCTTAGATGAGTGATAATACTAGAAGAGATTAATTAAAAAATAATTTTATTATAAATAGAATTGGAGTTGTCCTAATTGAAGATAAAATGAAAGAAAATCAACTTGGTTTGGTCATATCCTTAGGAGGATAAAGAATGCCTTAAGTAGTGAAATTATAACTTAGATTGATATTTTATTCTTATCTATGGTCAAATCTAAAGTTAAATTACATAAATTTAAATATTTTTTCGCAATTCTTAACTAAGTAATTTTAGATCTTCCTTTGCTTTAATTTATTTTATATTAATTAATTTTCCTTTCCTAACTGGTGTCTCTTTTTTCTTATCTTTAATTGGTACAACTTGTACTCTATTTCCTTATAAAATTATTTTTTAGTTCGTTCCTTATTGTGTTATCATTCATCCATTTAAGCATTTACATCTTTGCAATCCTAACTTTTTTGCATATAGTTATTTTTTACAACTTGGTATTTTGAGTTATAAAGTCTAGTCAAGTAAATAGTGGCTTTATAGTATTTTCCTTTTAATTTTAATGGTATCCCCTTATCTCCTAATAGTTCAGAAGTATTTTTCTTCTTCATTCATCTTACTTAATCTTTTGAATAATATCCTCCATAGCTTTTCCATTATGTTGCTTATCATAGATCCTAAGTACTTAAAGTTTTGCTTTTATGAATCTCAGCTATTTAATTGTATATTTTCATTATTATTGCTATTGTTATTAAATCTACATTTTATATATTCATTTTTTGATGTACTCAATTTTCCATTTTCGGGCTTTCCAAAGTACACAAACGCTCCCTAAAGTATCTTTATATAATTCTAATTTAGAATTATTTTTTGCCTTACTTTTGTCAACCGAAACTGTTCAAATAACATACATTAGGGTATTTCTTCTTTAATTTTCTTAGTTATTTCATCTATAACTAATATAAATAGAGATGGACTTGAACAACACCCTCACTGTAAATCTATGTTTATTGAATATTTGCTCAATTCCTTCTTCTATAAATTCAAATTTAATTTTTCTCCATATTTATAAATAAATGTCTATCCTTTTATCCTGATTTCTTAAATTTTGTAAATTACACTAGTAATGTATGTTTTATTTCCTTAACGTTTTCATGTGTAGGATAAGATTAATATATGAAGTCATTTGATGATTCATTTTCACGAGTCCACAGAATATGTTTAAGTATGATACTAACAGATATAATTTAAGAGTTGATAGATTGACATGCTTAAGGTTGCGGAGAGCACTTTATTTAGTCGCAAATAGCAAATCTCTTATATGTAGTTTGTTATGTTTAATTCCTAAGTTTCTTTGATCAAAGTGATCCAGGTGTTCCTTTGAATGTGCCCATAAATTTAGAGTCATGACGCTAAAATTTGTTTGCAGTAATTATGCATGGTGTGGTCTTAACAGGAACCTTGATATATTTACTTTCAGGTAGTACTCCCAGAGGGATCAAAAGAACCATCTCTTAGTACCCCTTTTCAAGTAGACCAACATCTTGAGGTAATTTACATGATCATTTTTCTTGCATAGATTTTGGTAACATTTCTTGTTTTGCTTCAAACATTTTTGAACTAATTATAGATGAAATTTGAGAAACATAAATGTTTTATAAGTTCGTCTTGGAAATGTTCTGTTTTAAGTTGAACTTTTTGACCATACTAGTTGTCTGCAATGTTTTTAGAATTTGATTGGATCGGATTACATCATTTTCAATTAATTAAAAATAAAAATTTTCAAAATAGGGGAAATCAGGAAAAAGTACCGAAAATCAGAAAATTTTAGAAAATTATAGAATAATGTTGTTTGAAGAATGATAATCATTTTTGGGATTGAAAAAGTACTGTTGCCTACCCAGATGAAGGCAAATTAAAATGATAATAAAAACTGGCACGTGATCAAGCAAAGGAAACAAAAGAAATGCCCATTGGAACCTTTTAGAATCATTAGATCCTCACATTGCCCAAATGCAGGTTTTTCATGGGTTTAGTCCCACATTGCTCATTAGATAAGTCTTCTTTTTATAGCCTCTATATATAAAGGCATTATGTTGGTTAATAATTTGATTCAATTTTCCACCTACTCTTGTTTTCATATGATATCAGAGTTCAAATTCTTGAGAGAGAAAAAAGAGAGAAACACATCACAAACCTTTGTTTCGTTTCTCTTTATTTGTCATTTAGTTTGCTATTCATCTCATCCTCCTCTTAAGCCCTAATCATTATTTCCTCTACCAAACAATAGCTAGTGTCATTGTTAAACCACTGTTTCATCATTGTCAATGACCCAAAACTTCTGCTGTCATAGGTGAAACCCTAGCTACAAATTCTTAACAACGCCATAATACATGATACTGCTACAGTTGTTGACTGTACCTCCATACCCTTCCCACTGCAATCGCTACCCTCATTCCACCCTTTCAAAACCATTCACTGTAGTAGCAAACCCCTTCAACATCATCACCACCATTGTCAGCAATTGTAGCCACCACTGTTGGACCCATTCACATGTCGTCTTAGATCCATCGTCAACAAGCCCCTTCAGGGCATTCGCCATTGTTGTGGTCTCTAGATCCAGCACTCAATCTAGTTGGGTTCACATGCAAGATACGTGGAAGGGGGAGAAGGGAGATGGTTGATGATCTCATGATTAAAAAAGACAAAAAAAGTGAAGGGAGAGAGAGAGAATAATAGACAAATTTTTTGGAATAAAAATTTAAAAAAATAGTTATGGAAGAACTTCAATAAAAATTAAAAATCTCAAAAAAAAGGGAAGAAAAAGGTTAGGGAAAAAAGTTGATTGCATAAGTTTCACTTATTTGATAATAGAAATCAGTTGGACCATTGGTCACATTATTTCAATCATTTGGTTTGACTGGATACATTGGTTGAATTGTAAAAACATTCCAAGAGTGGGTTGATGAATCGAATTAGTTCAACCATCTAGTCCAACCAGATCCAGTGGTGCACTAACGATACTCATTTTTAAATATCTTTTGCATTATATAACACTCAAAAACATAAATAATCTCAATATAACATCAAAACATGAGGTGTAATGGTACTAATATGTATATTTTAGCAATATATATAATTTAATATTTCAATATTTTCTATAAAAAATAAATAAGATTTTTGCTAAGAAAAACCTCACCAACGATACTATATCTGACACTAATTATAATACATTGATAAATGACAAATTGATAAAACATTCGTACATTGAATGTTAATAGAAAAATGTATTCATGATTTATCACAAAACACTAAATACGTACTTAATTGCAAATTATAACCACAAAATATTGATGCAAATCACAAAAATATTATCAAGAAGTATGGTGTTGGTCCTGTTGGACTGTCATGTACATAGAGAATCAATATGATTGGAGTATAAATGGTAACCTCATGTATTGAATATTTGGGCCTTACAATGATTTTGGATTTTTTCCTCTTGATCTGCAAAATTTATTTGGCGAGACTGGAACTTTTGAAGCTGTTGACTTTTTGAAAATGAGTATGGTGAATCTCATTAATCAAGACAAGATGCATCTAGGAAGGAAAGGAAAAAGGGTAAGAGTGCTAACCGAGAGAGTCATCAAAAAAAGAGAAAAAAAATGAAAATTAGTACGAAAAAACATATAGCAGGATGTAATTAATTAGTTGGTAAGAAAGAAGTAATTAAGCATGTAGCGGGCTGCTTGTTAATGTAATTACGTTAAACAAAAGTATGATAGGATGAATTGCTTGATGGATCAAAAAGAAAAATGAATAAAAAGATACAGATATGACTTTTTAGTACAGAAATATATATCACATAAATATATAAATTATAAAAATGAAAGGAATTCGTATATTTATGAGTCACCATTGGAAATAAATAGAAATCAAGAAATTCCATACTTATATAATTTAAATATATGGAAACCTCAACCATTTTATGCACTAATGGATATAAATCTTGTCGATTATCTTGGAAAAAAATACAAATATCCGAAAGAATTGGAAGTTCATTTCTTTGGGATGCAGGAAGCGGCTGCTTCATGTTGCACTGGAAATTATTAAAATTCCGGTACCAAAGATGCTTTTTCCCCCATTTCAAATAGGCCCTTTTGAAGTTTTAGTTGAACCAGTTAAGCTTTGAGCTGGTATGCATGTAAATCAAAGCGTCAAAGATTAAGTCTTTTTATACATTAATAATTTAATTACGGGAATCATTCATATTTGATGAACTTGGAGATAGGGATAGTTGATTCCTCTTGCAATGCAGTTTGGTACTGATTTATCGATGTCATTCATGGTTATTTTTTTTCACGTGAAAAGGATCCCTATGGATGTCTCAGATGCATTTGGCATATAGGAAAAATTGGAAGAAAAAAAATATTCAAGCATGGTTAAGGCAGTGCTTAGGACCACCTTGATGCTTGAGCATGATTTGTTAATGCCTTGAAGGCCTGCCTCGCCTTCTTTTAATTGAACAGAAGGAGTCAGAACACAATGAGGAGAGGGGTGAGGACTTGGATGCAGTGGGAAGGGGAACGAAGGAAGGTGGGTGAATGCAGGACACAAGAGTGGTGGAGTTCACATACCCCTTGAGTCATAACCATTCTGTGGTTGTGAATGCAACCGATCATTTGCACATGTCTCTATCAAAAATAATTTTTATTTGTATCGTATCATGTATTCATATCATTAGAAGTAATATCTGTACCTGTACTTGTGTCATTTAATTGGAACATTTAAGTTACTTGAGCCTATGTCAATACTTGTATCAATGTCAGTACGAAGGCATCATAGTTGAGTCGATATGTATATGTCTCTACTTTTGTTTCCCTTTACTTTTGATTATCCTCTTGATAGTTCTATTCTCTTTTTAATGAATCTTTTTGGCTACCGTTTCCCCAAAACAAATGGTTGCTAGTCACTACTTTCTACTTGTGGCAGACTACTTTTTCTTACCTTGACGTTGTTGGACGTCAGACGGTGGTCTTGAAGAAACAAAATGTTGTACCCGAACACAATATTCCATTCCAGGTATTTAATTATTCTCACTCAATCTAAGGTCTCCTAAAAGGCTCCATAGATTTTTTGATTTATATTACGATTATATTGGTGAATTTTTAAAAGATGATTTGTAGGTAGGTCTTTTCATGCCAGCTTTCATGTGCTTGTTATCTTTGTTATGCAGGTTTATTACACATTCAACCCCATTTTCATGTTTGCAGAACCATTAATGCTGATTTTCACCTTTTTTCTCATCTTCATTGCGTTCATTGCCTTTCTCCATACTGATCTCTCGATCCGCAAGGCCGTTCCTTAATCAGCTTCCATTATGAGATACTCAGAACGTCAAAAACCAAAGGTTTTGCAAACAGATTATGTTTAAACTAACTTTTAGTGTTTCGTCAGCAAAACTGGATGAGAGGATGGTCGACCACCATATTTCTTTTCATTGTATTCTTCTTGTGACGCCAACTGGCAGGAGTTACGGCAAAATTGGCGCCATATTCGTCTGTAGCACGGGAAGAAGCAGCACTTTCTTCTCCTTGTTATGGTCCTCCCCTCTGGTTTTGTTCCTTTTGATATTTTACCGTGTAACGATGCATAGCCACCCACGTAGGGTTGGCGTTTAACCACTTAATCAGTCATCGCGACCGTGTAGGGTATATGCCCTCATATGCGGTGAGTCTTCGGTAACATCTGATCAGAATTGACTTTTGTTTTTGATAATGCTAAGTTAGGCGTCGTATGAGGTGTTTCAGTTTAACCACGGTGTAGAATTGAAATTGGAAATAGTTTTATAAATTATATTTAATTTACATAATAAATTATGAAGTTAAAATTTACGTCAAATTTTTTTTACAGAAAATTGAAATTTTCTTTGTTTTCTTCGTTTTCTTCGTTTTCTTCGTTTGCTTATCTTATCTTACTGGAAAGTTAAAGATTCACGCTATCCATCGCTTTTGGCGGGATTGAACATTTTTTTAGCCCCCAAGAGCGTTGGATTGTCGAATGAAGAGTCGATGCCTGTTCGCTTTCATCTGCAGTTAAATTCATCAAATCACGAAATCTTTCATTTATTTGTCTACAGCAAGACATGGTTTTAAACGTTAGTGGAATACTAGCAGCAGCGATGTCATGGCAAGCCGACAAATTCCACCCTCCAGATCCTGCGTTAGGTACAAAACCTCAGCAAATATTGATCGTAACAGTACGATCGTAAACAACTTATATTCGAGATTATAAAATTTAATAAATAACTTCTTAATTACTACGATATCACTTCAGCAATATCATACTCTTTCTTCTGTCCTTCGTAGCGTTGGGTTCTGGTTGGTATATTCTGGCATTCTGGTCTGTGGATGGTGGGTAGCCGTGGAAATCGTATTCGGGCACCCAAAGTTCAGTCCTCCGGTATCGAATTTCGTCTGCTTCGATCATTACACCCGCAGATCCTTTACCCCTTCGGCCTTGTCGGTACGTATTCGTGGCTTTTTCTTTTTCGTAAGATTCAAATCTTAGAGAATATAAAAAATATTATTGTTATCAAAAAAACCAACTAGTTGATCCACTCAACTAGTAAAATACCCATAGAGTGGCAAATTAGTAAATTACCTACCTAAAGAGCTAGCCCATGTATATTTGACGTTCGATGCGTTTTTCTTGGATCTGAATCTGATCAGACTTTATTTCCTCAGAGTCCTGTAAGATTAGTGAAAACTAATTGTGCTATATATGCAGTATTGTTAGTAGTTAAAACGTCGATGTCTGCAATTAATTGGAGCAAACCACTTTATTAATCCATGTCTCAAATCAGTCGACAAACCCATGTATGGGCCACCGGTTCAACCGCTATATAATATATATCGTTGCTTATTCAAAAAAAAACCAAACACTAATTATAGGTGTTTTTTGCAGATTACTAATAAGGTCCAAGATATGTGTGGATGCGCGCCATGCTTTTTGTGACAAAAGATTGTAAAGACTGTGGGCATGTATATGTACACCTTTACAGATACATGCGATAGGCATTACAAATACATGTTTCATGAAAAGTAGTAATAAATAAGGAATGGCGCACATCATCAAGGTGTTGCCCAATTTTAATGCTTTGATGGTGGGGAGAATTAATCTCATCTCACATCATCAAGGTTGGGTGTTCAGATAACTCATATCTCTCACTGTCATGCACCCTCAAATTGAGCATATATGGTTTGGGGCGCAATTCAGTTTACCTATGAATTGTTGCGATTGGCGTGGATGTTGGCCCTTAATTAGTGAATATTTATGTCAATGACCACCATCCCTAAGCAATACCCATTTGTTGATTTGATACACACCTTCAAGCGTGCATACTGAATAATGTAGACCTCTAAAACGATATGTAGATGACGCTTTTGAAGATAATAGTTATGGTGTTGTTAATTACCAATCACTTGGGGCACTGACTTGGTGAGGTAATCTATCCAGACCATCGTTTAATTACTTATGGGAAAGAGCCAACCAATTAATGAAGGCTTTGTTTGGATATAGGGAATTTTAGCTTCTTACATATTTTCATGTTTTATTATAAATTTTCACATCACAATTTATTATATAGTTCTAACACCGTTTGTTAAAGTACTCTCAATTTCAATTTTCTATAATTGTTAAAATTAAAACACCTTATCACCAAATGAAGTTAGTTGATTTCCCATTGGGCAATTGGAATTAAGGTCCCATTTGTGCCCATGTAATTCATGGGAAATGAATTTAATTCCCATGAATTACTTATTTGTGTCGATAAAATTGAATTCAATTCATTTCCATCGATACTATTCATTCTTTAGTTTAAGACAAAAATGAAGTTTAGACTCGCAGGATTTGAATCGTCTGAAATTCAGCTAACTCAAGTTTCCTCTCCTATTTCTGTCTGACCATAAGAATTTCTAATTTCGTTTAATTTTAATAGGTACACAAATACCTTTACACTGAATTCATTTCCTTTTAATTTAATTTCACTCAAAAAATCAATTCCTATCAATTCATTTTTGACAAATTCTACGTGTAGAATAAGTTGACATTAATTGGTTACGTGTTCTAATTAACGTAATTAATCATCTCTGTACTAGCAGGGTAGGCAAGCATTACCCTTTGGCAAAGTACTTTGGTCACCTAATTTAAAATGGTATACGTACATATAATGCAAGTGCTGCATGCTTAATGAATGACTGTAATTAATTAATTCATAGGGTTAATTAATCTGTGGGGAGGAGGATTAAAGAAATTCATTTCTTTAATTTTCCAATCCTTCTTTCATCGATCTTATTTGTTTCTCTTCTTTATCAAGTGTACGTAAACATTAACGGTCATACAAATCAAATAACTCAATTGACTAAATGTGTATTTGATAATAAAGTATTTTAACTTTAAATATTGTAGAGAGTTAAAAGATAAGTTTTGTTATCAAACAAAGTTAAATTTTACAGTGAATTATAAGATAAAAATTTATATATAAAGATTTATACGATAATAATAATATACAAGAATTTATATGAAATTAGAAATAAAATTAAAAAATTGTTACCGATCTTTCAATATAATGATACTTGTAACCTTCGTAAACTCATGTTGTAGTAATAGGTACAAGTATTTATTCCTAAATTTAAATACTTTCATCCATGTATTTAAATGTTATGCTTACGATATTTTACTGTCCAAGCAAAAATTTATAATATCAAGAGTACCGTAAACTCTCCTTTTATTTATTTATTTATTTATTTATTTGCGATGATAAGCATAAGCTTGCCCATTCCAATTTACAACTTCTAAAATTAAAAATTGTTATAGTATTTTGTAAAATTCGAATTTATAATTCATTCATTTACGATGGAGTCCTCCAGTGCCAGTGGGTTTTCGGAAAAAGAAGAAGTTTTGCATCGATTTCAACTGTAAAATGTTTTTTTAAAATATTTTTAAGTTAACTTTTTTTCTTTTTCTCATTTTTTATCGAACATTTATTTTAACTTTAAAATACAATTCCTAACTTTTAAAAATTATAACGTAACAATTCCTTGAATGAAGAATACTTGAAAAAAGTTATAATTTAAAAATTACATTTATTCGTTGAGATAATAAGTTTTATAAAGTTCCAATTTACCCTTTAAGAGTTTTTTTTTAATATGATATAATTAACGTTCCAATTGTACTTTTTACTAATTTATTTTTAAAAATATTTTATTATTAAGGATATTTTAAATGTTAAGTGTGTATTTGTTTGTAACTCCAACTACTTTAGTTTTAAGTTAAAGTTGTGATTTTGTAACTTTAAATTGGACTTATTTTTAACTTCAATTTGAAATTACAAAAGTATAATTCTCACGTTAAACTATAATTACTAAAAGCTCCCAAAAAAAAGGGCTTAAATTTAAAATATATATGTGAAAATACATTTTAAATTATGTAATGATATATGTAAAAATGGATTACTAGTTTGGTAGACACTCACAAAAGTGGGTGTTTGATCTAGGTCATCTGATCTCAATCAAACGATCACAGAAGAGGCGAGCATGAACAACAACAGAGTAGACGAACATAAGAGTAATGGCGGACGATGACCGTAAGGGCAAGGGCAACGATGAAGGTGACGGCAACGACAATGGTGCGAGCAACAGCAACGGCGATGGTGGCAACGACAGTGCGGGTAACAACGACGACTTTTGCAGGCGACATCGATTCATCATTAAGGAAAAGGGAAAGAAAGCTTTTGTACGATAAAGATCTGATTCATTGTCAAATGAGAAAGGAAAGAAAAGTCTACCATCAAACTTCTAATCAAATACTTACAGAAGTTACTTATTCAAGTGAATCATTTTTCTCATGTAAAAATAGAACATAAATATTTTGAGATTAAAAAGTTCATTTACGTCTTTTGAGCTGCGAGAAGTCGTGTGAAAGCGAACTTCAAGATTTTTCTAATACCGTAGTGACAAAATTTATCATGTTATTTAATGGTTTTCAAAAATTACTCCTACCAATGTCAAAAGTTAAGTACGTTTACAAATAATTTTTTTTAACTTTTAAAATTATCTACAACATCATTATTATTATATAAATTTTAATATATAAATTTTAATATATAAATTTTTATCATTCAAATTACTATATAATTTTAACTTCATTTACAAAATCAATTTAAACTCTAACTTTTTTCAACTTTTTTAAAAAATACACCCAATTGCCAATTCTCTAAACAATCGTACTCTTAATCATGAAGTAATTCCAGTTGGGTTTTTTTTCCTAAGAAAGTGTAAGGTGATCAATTATGTCTGAACGCTTGCTTTTTACGTCATGACATCGGGAAAAAAAGAAAAAAAAAACAGAAAAGGAAGAACATGCATGCACGCACGGCACGTGCGCTACCGTTAACCGCGTGATAGGCTGTATCTTAGCTGGCACGGAGAAAAGGAACGAGAGGCGATCCGTGTGGGACCCGCTCTGACGCAATTCACGGTGATGTGTCACAACGTGGGACCCGCAGTCCTCCACCTCGCCGGCAGCCGGCTGCCGACTGCCGACGCCCCCGCCGTCTTCTTCCGACCGTGTTTTCTTTTTTCTTTTTATTTTTTTTTTAAAAAACAAATTATCGGTAATCGAACGAAGGATTTTATTATTTATCAAAGATCTTCGAGGAAGAGAGTTGTCGACAGGGTTTAGGGTTTACCGGGAAAAAAAAAAAAATTGAGTTGTCGACAGAGCATCCATTTTATTTGACCTATTATTTTTAAGTTTGATTAATAATAATTTATCCCTGACACGATCCATCTCACCAGACTTACCCGTACCAAACGTGTCGGTGACGTGTTACAAATGTAAACTCCATCGAGTTGTGAATCAAGTTTTTATTTTTATATTACTCATTAATTCCAGAAAAATGAAAGATAACGACTTTTTTATTTATAAAAAATGGCGAGTCTTGTTTTAGTGGTTGGCTAATAAAAAAACAGATGTTCTCCTTATGTCATAAATATTCGCGTTCGGCATTACGTAATATTATAAATAAGTCATTTATTTAAAGAACATTTTTAGACACTTTAGTAACATTTGTTACTAATGTTCGAAATCGTACGTTAAATATAATTTTGATATATCATTTATCATGTAATTTTTTTAAAATAATAATATCATTGTAAAAATGCGACTGCAATAATAAGATAACAAAATGATAAATTATAATAACTATCTGCATTCATATTTTCCTCTAATTTATGGTATCGTTCGATGACGATAGCATTTACAAATTTTTCATATTTTCTTATCGTAATATCAAAAATTATTTTAAGAAAACTCTAAATACAATTTTAAATATCCTTCTTTTATCTATTTGTTTGAAGAAGTTAAAAAAATTATTTTTTTTTACTTTTAAATTTAAAAAAACTCTTATCGAATGTAACTTAAAACATGTTTACACGGACATCAGATTTTAAATTAAATTTCGATAATAAAATAATACCATGGAGTCAAGTCGAGTATTTAAAGTTAGTCGAGATATATCTTTTATTAAAATTCAAGTAATGATATATTTAATATGTTTGTGGACATTTAAAACGCGGTGAAAAGTACGGGTACAGGATGGCAACCAATTTCGAATTTCCCACCTTCAATCAGGACCGTTCGACGGATGGTCCACCGACAATCGACGGCCGATCGGACGGCCCAGCCGCGTAAACGGGCCCGCTTGCGTGTCTGGGCCTCCCAACCCCGCCCCACTTGCCGTGGTGATACGGTCTGCGTGGGTCATCAATGAGCAATAAATAATTATTGACGACGTCAATAATGTGGCATACGATATTGTCTACGTTACCACGTGTACGTCTTTTTATCGTATTTAGATAAAAATCTTAAATATGTAAAAATAATAATAATAATAATTTGATCCCATGCAAGAAAGAAAATCTAGATATTATTAATTAAGTTAGGTATTATGACGGTGCACCGTACAATGACAATACATGGCCGATATTTATTATTGTTGGGAACAATTGTGGGTGTAATCGTTTTTAATCAAATAACGAAAATTTTACGATAATAAAAAAAGTAATGCCATCGCCAGAGAAATTATTTTCGAAACTAAATTTTTAATCTCACCTAATTTAATAAATCAAACCATTTAATTTGATTACCGCATTTTTTGGACTCGGTACATACATACATACATACATACATATATAATTAATAACCATGTTACACTTTCGACACGTTTCTCCGCTTTATTTTAATTCTACGAGCATACATGGTCGTCATCTGTGAAGCATTTCCGTTATATATATATCTTAATTTGGTCACGTACGTATTTAAAATTTTTATTTTAGGGATTGATATCACATAGGGTGATTAAATTTAATTAATCATGTCTCTGTAATTATTTCTTAAATTTTGTTGATAACAAGATTGTTATTGTAGAATTAATTTTTTATATATTATTATTACTATATAAATTTTTACTTCATAATTTACTATATATGTAACTTTAATCAATTTGTTTCACTATTTTTAACTTCAATCTTTCACAATCGTTAAAACTAATACTTCTTCCTTTTTTCACTCTTAATTTTTAGAAATACTTTCAGTTTAATTATAACATGTATGTTTCTTAATTTACTCATTTTATTATTAAAATTATTCTTATCTCTTTTCATCTTAAAATTATTCACCTAAAAGACTATTTTTTCCACTTCCAGAATTAAGAGTAAAAAAAAAAAAACGGTTGCAAAACATTACATTAGCAAATAAAATCGCGAAGGATTATGGTGTCGGTGGGGAGCTTGCTAGCAAACACATGCAAGCATCGTCCGTACAATGGAGGTTCATAAATATTATTGGTCGATGATTTGGAGGTTTCTTCGGTGCGTAGCAATTGATCAGACGCCGGCCGGACCCAGGAGAGAGACATTCTTACTTCATCTTAGTTGGATTGTCATCAATATATAAATACATACATATATATATATATATTATGTATGTATGAGAGAGAGAGAGAGAGAGAGAGTGTGTGTGTGTGTGTGTGCGCGCGCGTGCGTGCGCGTGCGTGTGTGTGTTAAAAATTAATATTCAGATGTATTACTTGAGCTGCACTCCGCTGTAAAAAAAACACAAAAAAGGTTAATAAACAGAGGAGCATCGCGCGCGCGTCGTCGACGTCGGCGACTTTAATTGCTTGGGGAGGAGAGCGGGGGAGTGGGGAAGGCGGTGGTTATAACAAACGGTGAGGCAGAGGGCAGGAGTGAAACGGAAGAAATGCACCGTCGATCGGGTCGGGCACGGATGCGAGGAGTGAAACCCACGCCTGCAGCAAAGGAGATGGAGGAGATGGAGAGGAGAGAGAGAAAGGCGGTAGATGAGTAGAATTAAAAGGGGCTTCATTTATGCGGGCTGGATGGAGCCCGCCCCCTACCCCCGCCGAAACAACCTTCTGGTGTGCCGTCACTTTTGTTTTGACGCAGTAATGCATGATGCCCACCCGCCTTTTTATTCTTCTTTATTCATCACCATCCGCTTGGTTGGGTTGGGTTGGGTTGGGTCGGACTTAAGCATGCGGTGATTCGGTAATCGTAAACACATTATGCGGTACAAATTAATTATGCGTTTATTTGTTCGTACTGGTTTAAAAAAATAGTAAACCTGTACGGTGGCTTTCCGATTTCTCTGCTCCATCCGCGGCGGCTCCTAATTCCTAAATCAGAGACGTACGTTAGTTAGCCGATCCATGGGGTGGGGGTAATTAAACTCGGTTGTTCGCGATGGTCCTGTCCGTCTCCTCGTCGTCTTCTCCAGGTTCGATGGAGGTGCCGGGGGGGGAGGTAGAGGTGGGGTGGGGCCGGCGCACATGACCACATGAGACCCGGCAAAAATCAATCGGGGAACGGAGGGGAGTGTGTGTGGGGGTGAGGAAAGCACGAGAGACTTCAACGTCAAGAGACGGTGGGGAGGGCAGGGGAGGGTGGGAATCCATGCCCATGACCATGGGTACAGCTAGCACTGAGCGTGGAAACCTCACCTACCGGAAGTGCGATGTCGCTCGCTACTGCTCCTCCTCATGAATCCTCATCCTTCTCTCTCTCATCACTCACCCTTCCTTGCTTACACCACCACCACTACCTTTTCTCTATTATTGTGAATCTCGATCGACAACAAATTTGTGTGTGTTTTTCCTTTTACCACCTCCGGCCTCCTTCTTGTGCTGCTTCTTCTTCTTCTTCCTCGGCTTCTCACTGACATCTACGTGCGTGTGTACATGACATGATTGTGTATACTAGTTGTAGTGGGATGGGAGTCATCTACCTGTTATCTCACCCAGCAAAACCCACCTCTCTCTCTCTCTCTCTCTCTCTCTCTCTCTCTCGCTACTGTCTTAATTTATTAATAATAATACTACCAGTAGCTGTTTAGTAATAGTGTGCATGTTCTCCTCCTTTCCCTCGCCCACCACTTTCACCCCTTTTTAGTCTCCCCCCAACCCCCTACTCTCCTTAACCCAGCTCCTCCCTTCTTCCTTCTTCTTCTTCTTCTTCTTCTTCTTCTTCTTCTCGGGAAGAGCTGCCCCCCGTCTCTCGTCTACCACTATTACTGCTACTATTTCCACTAAAAGCTTCGGTCACTATCCAGCTCCTTCTTGCTGGCTCTTCCCCCGCTCCGCCTGCCACCTGTTCGACGATATTCCCACCGCCTGTCTCGCACTTGGGACATTGACGCTGCTCCCACACATACTTAAGTGCTGGCCGATTTCTTGCTCCCATTCTCACATTGGACGTCATCCGAGTTGTAGGAGCTCAATTCTGCACAATTCATGAATCCCTTGCCACGGCTGCAATTGGGCTTTTGTTGTGTCTGAACGTCAGTGGCTGAAGCCAGGCGCGCCATCAAGGCTACCAGGAAGCGAAGGAGGAGGAGGACTGTTTCCACATGTCAACCTCAAGGTATATTCCGCTTCTCCTACTCCTCCACCCTTTTCCACTCGATGGAATCCCCGATCACGGACTTGTTCCCATTCCCCACACAAGCTTCCTTCGTTTCATCGGTTCAAAACTTCCTATTTCTTTCATACATAACCGAAAAAACAAACAAACGCCACCCGAGAGAGAGAGACTCTGTGTGTGTGTTGTGACGCTCGATCGCCGGACACCATTTTTTCCGTCCACCGACGCCCATCGGTGCCGGCATTTATTCGACGCCGGCCTTCCGCTGTCCCCTTGCCTTTCCCCCAAACAAGCAAAGGTGTCGGTGCACGCTGCACAACCGTACCGGGGATTTCAATCTCGCGCACCTTTGCTAACTTACGCCGCTTCGCAAAAGTCTCGCCGTCCGTTTCCATAATTCCATCTTCGCCGGCTGTCCGCCGTGATCATGTGATACGATATGTACGTGTTTTTTTATATATAATTATTATATTAAAAAAAATTAAATCTAAAATCAATATTTTAATTACTTTTTTTCGTTACGCAGATTAAAATAATTCCAGAAAAGTTTACTTGGGTTGGTATATTATCACACGCGAGTTAAAAGATTAGGCGATTAGGCGATTAGGCGATTAGGCGATTAGGCGGTGATCGGACGGTAGAAAAAGGGTCCTCCGTTGCTTTCGATTTACAGCTGTACCATCCATCTACTCCTGTGAGTGATTTGCACATGCTCCGGCGGCGCCACCTCTGTGGATTTTATTTTCTCCCTTCCAGAACACAGATGTGCTCATGTGCGCGTTGTGTAAACTTACCGGTTTTGAAATAATCGTAATAACTATTACAATAATTGTCAAGTGTCGGCCGGCCCTTTTACCCATTCGTAACCTTCTCGTTTTGAAAAATGTAACGCTGCGGATACGTGTGCTGACCAATCCCGTGCCTCCCTTCGTCCCGAAGTTGGCAACCGATATCTGACTATATATGTAAAACGAAGAATAAAAGTCGCGGCATTCGTTTGACCTCGGCTTCTTCTTCTTCTTCCTCGGTCTTGATATCATTGCCGTTTGCAGCAAAGGAAACATGGCTGGGGGTGGGTACATGGCGAACGATTTGGACGACAACACAATGCCCTACGGCGACGTCTTTGAGGACCTGCTTGACTTCTCCGACGACGGCATGCAGCTGCTCATGGAGTCAGAGCCTTTGCCGTTCGACCATGGTCTCGCCGCCGCCGCCGACTCCGCCTTCCCTCCCCTCGCAGACGCGCCCTCCGTCGCCGCGGCTGCTGCTTCCGGCGCCGCCGTCGGCATCAAGGGCGACGACACCTCCTTCCCGGTGAGTTATGTGGTTGCTTAATTACACGTAGTAACGGTTTGTGGACGGAACGTTCGACGCGTTTGTTTACCTTTTCCGGTGATACATCAATTGTCTTAAAGTTTACTGGATCGTATTGCTTTATTTGATCAGATATGTATTCTTCGATACTAATAGATTTTAAGTTGCATGAATTATCTAAATCCTAAAATAAATATATGTGGGGGGGGGGGGGGGGGTTTAAATTAACCAGAGGATATATTTGATTTGTTTTGAAAGTAACTATAACTCGATTTAGGATTGATTAGTGCTAAATTGTACAGGGGAATTGATGAAAATGAAAAGCGTTATTTTTGTGAGTAAGTAGGAGGTAGGACGGATATTTGTAAACTAATTAATTATTAATAGGTGTTTTGCCGTTCAACGTGTATTTCTCAGTGCGACGATATCGATGTGGCTGAGCTTGAATGGTTGTCCAATTTCGTGGAAGAATCCTTCTCCGCAGCGAGCATGGACCTTGCCGAGAGTGACAATAACAACATGATGGTGGACGAAGACAATAATAACAGCAACAACAATAATAACAATCTCAGTAGCAGCAGCAGCACGACCACCGCCAACAACAACGCCACCGATGGTGTGGAAGCATCAGGAGACGACAACAAGTTTGAATTGCTGTGTAGAACACCAAGCCCGGTTTCAGTGCTGGAGCACAATGGCCGGATCATTGGAGTGGGAAATGGTGGTTCTTTCCTCTCCTCCTCCTCCTCCCCAGTGTCGTCGTCGCCGACATCGTCTTCGTGCTCGAGCGTGGGAGGTGGAGTCAAGGTGCTTGCGCCGTTCAACCACCCAGAGATGCCGGTTGCCGCCCGTGGCCGCGCACCTCGCACCAAACGTGCCCGTCCACCGTCGGGCCCTCGCTCCAATGTCCTCCTGCCCATCGTTACGTCCCCTGTGAAAGGCACCAACGGTGGGGAGTCGCTGCTGATGATGCCGTCCGTGACGAACTCGGAGGTCGAGAATTTTGCATCCGAGTCTCAAGCCCGCCAAGATCCACCTCTCGTCGTCGGCGGCAACAACATGAAGAAGAAGCTGAAGATCGTGTCGTCGGCTTCCGTCGCAAGAGAAGTAGACATTAATTCTCAGGTGCCGGTGAGGAAGTGCCTGCATTGTGAGATACAGAAGACGCCGCAGTGGAGGGCCGGGCCGATGGGGCCGAAGACTCTGTGCAACGCTTGCGGCGTGCGCTACAAATCCGGACGTCTCTTCCCGGAGTATCGTCCCGCAGCAAGCCCCACATTCGTCGCGTCGCTGCACTCCAATTCCCACAAGAAGGTGGTGGAGATGAGGGTGAGAGGCACCAAGAAGGACGCGTCGGCGGTGGCGCCGTCGCTTCCGGCCTCCGCCAAGGGCTGCGAACTGCTCAACTACATCAGGAGCAATTGAGACGTGCGGTACTGTAGGTGCGTAGTGTACAGCAAGCGGCCGAGGCAAGCAAGAGACCGGTAGGCGGTTTTTAATTAATTAATTAATTGGGGTATTGAGATGGGCTATATATATATATATATATATATATATATATATATGGAGTAATGAACGGTGATCATTGTAAAAGGATCGTTATCATTAGTGGCGGAGGTGTGTTTAGTTTGATTTAGGATCGTTATCATTAGCATTTGCATTTGCTTAAATTCTTTTTGCAGTCGATTGATTGATTCATTCCTAGCCAGGGTTTGGTTTCCAGTTCCATTCTTTACAATAATGTCACCAAGCTGGGTCTGTCTTTACTTGTCTTGGATTAATTTCATTTCCCCTTTGTCGATCTACGTATACATATACATGTATATATCTACCGGCTACTGCTGCGTATATACTCTGCTGGTTTGTTAATCTCTGCCGTAGTTTTTTTTTCTGGGTTTGATCAGAAAATTTTGAGTTGAAATCCATACAAATATATATGGTACCCGCCAATATTCAAAAAAAAATAAAATCTGAAGCTGCTACGATTTTGTTAATATGGTGGTTATCTTTTTTTTTCTACAGTTTGTAATAATTTTATAATAAAAAATAAAGATATACTCATTTAAACGAAAATTAAAATCTCTGTTTTCAAATTTAGTTTTTTTTAAAAAAGAAAAGAAAGGAAGAACGTTGTTTGGGTCTAAATCGACATGTATCCGAATATTTTTTCCGTCCATGGACAATCTTATTTGGTCTATTTAACATTTGAATAATTATACCACCGATGGAATTTACACACAAAAAATGATTTACGGTAAATTTTAATCATTCATAGTTTTTTTTTGATAACGAGGTTAGGCGATGACTTAAGGTGTGGTGCAGAATTGTTATAAACAATAGCGACGTCAACGACTTTTTCTATTTAAATTTTGCTAATATTCATATCTAAAAAATAATCCAAATATTTGAATGTAAAAATTAGTACGACTTTTATATATAATTAAACGAGTTTTAAAAATAGAAATTCATTCAAAGAATAGCAGAAAGTCAATAATAACATATTGAAACAAAAAAAGTGAACGACGACACGTACTCATATTTGCATGTTATCAAATTTACAAAATGACATGTCGACCGAACAAATTAAGCGGATTAGTAAACATTTTAATCGAAATACACTCATGACTACGATGCAAATCAACATTCAAGACCGAAAACGACATTCAACCATCCGATGAAATTAATATAATCATGGTATATTTAAAACTCACATGTTCCTTTTGATAGTGAGATTTATAAAAAAATTTACTATACAAAATATATATTTTAACATGTAATAGAAATAAATTTTTTCATTATAATTGTCAAAAATAAAATAAAAATTTCTAAAAAATCACGTCAACTTAAAAAAAGAAGAAGGTAAATTCTTAATTTACCTGACATATAAATTTTATCAAATAAAATCAAAATTAAATTACAAAATCACCCTTGCAAAAATATCAAACAAGTCAAACGCATCCATCACCATGCCTGATAAAACAGAGCTTGGATGTGATGTCCAACCATCCAACAATTGACCAAACCACATGTTAATCGGCGACAATAATTCAGTACTAACTTCGGGTCAACGTAATTAAGGCCCATGAAATACGTCATTCTCCGGCCGATTACATTTTAAAACTTAATTAATGCATAATTAGATTAAATACAAAGTCTAGAAAAAAATTAAAAAGTCAAGATCTAAAAACTAATAAGATGCAATATTGTCACTGCAGAAAAATAACAGATTGAAATTTCTGTGAATCATGTGCCTTGTTGTAACAAACATTAATAATAATCGATCATCACATGTACCTTGTAACATTTGTCACATAACGATTTGTTATTATATATGATATATTGTAATGAACTTTAATGTTTTGTTTAAAAAATGTTTCAGTTAACTTCAAAAATGAGATAGAGATAAAGTTAAAGTTAATAAAATAAATGAAATTTAAGTTACATGTATATTAAAATTTATACAATAATAATATTAGAAATTTATATTATAGAAGTTAAAATAAATAATGTCAAAATCTGTGCACACGTAGTATTGTGACAAATTTTAATAACTATCACTGTAAAGTAGATGATTTGTCATGATATATACTTTACTGTGACGATCATTAACGACCGTCACTATAAGATACAATTAAGGTACGGTGTAACGTTTATTATAATAAATACATGTGACAGTGGCTGTGTTTGTCTTACATTCTAATATCATGTAAATTTTTTTACTGTATATTATAATATTTTATAGTATATCTATTAAATAATTTTTATATTTTTTTATTATTTATAAAATTAAATTAATATTATTATTATTTTTATCATAAATCGTAAAACTTAAAAATACCGAGATAAACGAAGTCGCTCGTTAAAAGTCATGTACTTGTTGAGGTTGATGTAATTTTATGTATGCTCTTTATGTTTACTTGTCCTGATAATTTTTTAAATGTTAGAATATTTCTCCTTTCTGTAACTCTGTCTCTTGACAAAGACGAAGAAAATAAACAAAGATTATAAAAACTTTTCTTCTGTAAGTTGATATTTAATATATAGTGACGTAAATAACACGAATTGTTCATCATTTATCTATGGTCAATAGCGTTAATAATCATGATATTAACAAAAGCATCTTCGCTAAATTAATAAATATAAAGGGAAAATCAAATATTTGCACTTGGTATACGTAATTAAACGTGTTTGTTTAGACGTTTTGGTTAGGTGAAGTAATTAAATTTTACGATTTTAAAAAAATTACAAAATTTATAATAGAAAAGTGATAATAGTATTTTTT